>JANEHK010001332.1:0-13427 GCA_025960845.1 Tachycineta bicolor | reverse complement strand
AGCTCTGCTGGAGGCAGAGTGATCTTTTTTCTTGGTGGTTGTAGTTGAGTACTTTAGATTGTATTTGTTCTTTTTTAAACTATCCCTGTTGGCTCTGGGCAGAGCTCTGTAACTCCATCTGACACTTGCCTGTGGCACTGTGGAGGTGGCCAGGGGGACCTTCCCCGAGCTGTGTGCACAGCAATGCACATCAGCCCAGGCCGGGGGTGCTCAGTGCCCGCTCAGTTTTGCTGTCTGGCTGTGGCTCTGGACGCTTCCCTTGGAGCGTCTCCAGGCAGGGAACGTTGGAGCTGTCACCACCGTGGTGTCACAGAGAGGGGAACGCTGGGGCTGTGCCGCTCCTGCCCCGGCCCCAAGAGCTCTGCCAGCGCCTGGAGGAGACACAAAGGCTGAGCCCAAGGGTGAGAACTGCAGAAGGGGCTGAGCTGGGAGGGAGGCAGCGGGATCATGGAGTCCAGGCCCTGGCCCTGCACAGACAGCCCAACAGTGGCAGCCTGGGCATTCCCGGGAGCGGTGTCCAAAGGCTCCTGGAGCTGCAGCAGCCTCAGAGCTGTGAATATTGCAGTGGCCACAGAGCTCTGGGGAAAGGCCCTGGCCCTGGCTTGGGGCTGGGCCAGAGCCCAGGGAGCAAATCAACTTGCAGCTTGTGGCCAAGAGCAGGGAAGGGCAGGGGCAGTGGTGGCTGGGAGAGTGTCTGGGCAAGGGCCTGCAGGAACAGGACACAGGCAATGTGTTGATGCTGCTTGGAGGCAAGGTGAGCTGGGATGTGGGGATGGACTTGTTCCCTGGGAGGGTGGTGGGGCCCTGGCAAGCTCCAATGTAAAGGGAGGATTAAAGTCTGAAGGGTTCAGTGATAGTTGGAAGAGGTAGGGATGAAATAAGGGGCAGTGAAATGCACCAACACTTGCCAATATTTCTCCAATTCAAATGCTCTAATCAGGCTAGAAATAGAAATAAAGAAAGGAAGGGAAACTACCTTGAAGAAATGCAAGCTTAAGTTGAAAACTCGAAAAATGTGAAAGCATGTGAAAATCAAAAAGTCAATGGGCTGACAAGAAGTGCAGGGAGAGGGACGGAAGCTTGCCCAATTAAACTTCATTGAAATTGTAAGTTTATATTTCCTTTCCTGAAAGGAAGTATATTCTCTGAAACCTTTAAAATATAAAACAAAGTCTAACTCAGGAAAGGAGATATGATGAGAAACAGTGCGAATGAAAACAGACAAAATTTGGAACCAAAATGAGTGAGGTCGCATGGACTGAGATCAAATGAGGGGCAGTGAAAAGGACCAACACTTGCCAAATGTACACCAATTCAAATGCTGCAATCCATCAAGAAATGGAAAAAAAAAAAGAAGGAGAGGAAAAGATGTAGAAGATATTCAAACTTAAATTGAAAAAGGGAATATTTTGAAAGCATGTAAAAAAAAAAAGTGAATGGGATTACAAGAAGTACAGGGAAAGGAAGAGAAGCTTGCCCAAGTAATCTTCATTGAAATCTGGAAAACAGGGAACAATGTCTACTAAATGCTCAGGAAATGAGATATGCTGCAAAGCAGTGCGAATGAAAACTGGGAAAATTTGGAACCAGAATAATTGAAACCAAATGGTCTGAGATGAAAGGAGAGGCACTGAAAAAAAACCAACACTTGTCAAAAGTACTCCAATTCAAATGCTGAATTCAGGCAAGAAAGGTAAATAAAAGAAGAGATGAAAAGAAATTGATAAAAAAGCAAGCTTAAAAAGAAAAAGGGAAAATTCTCACACAACATGAAAATTCAAAAATGGATGGCATGACAAGAAGTGCTGGGAAAGGGATGGAAGCTTGCCCAATTAATCTTCATTGAAATGGCAAGATTTCATTCCATATCCAAGAGGAAAGTCGTCCCTTCATGAAAGGGAATGAAATCTTTAATACAGAGAACAAAGTTGAACAAATGCTCAGGAAATGATATAAAATGAAACTGCAAATGAAAACTAACGAGAAAATTTGGGACCAGAGAGATTGTGACCAAATGGACTGAGATGAAATGAGGGGCACTGAAAAGGACCAACACTTGTCAATGTTACTCCAATTCAAATTCTGACATCAGGAAAGAAATTGAAATAATGGAAGGAGAAGATTAGAAACTGAAGAAATGCAAGGTTAAAATAAAAAAAAAAAAATTTTTTTGAAAGCACATGAGAAGCCAAAATCCAATGGGATGACAAGAAGTGCAAGGAAAAGGAAAAAAAAAAGCTTCCCAAGTAACACTCACTGAAATTTTGAAAATAGAGAACAAGTTGAGCAATCGCTCAGGAATAGAAATATGATTGGAAACAGTGCAAAGTAAAAAAAAAAAAAAAAAAAAAAAAAAAAAAAAAAAAAAAAAAAAAAAAGGAGAAAACTGGGAATGGGAGTGATTTAGACCATATGAGATGAAATGACGGGCACTGAAAAGGACCAACACTTGCCAAAATTCCAATGTTGCAACCAGATGAGAAGTAGAAATAAAGGAAGGATGGAGAGAAAATGAAATTGAAGAAATGCAAGCTTAAAATGAAAAAGGGAAAATTTTGAAAGCCCGTGAAAAGCAAAAAGTGAATGGGATGACAAGATGTGCAGGGAAAGGGACGGAGGCTTACCAAATTGATCCTAATTGAAATTGCAATATTTCATTGCCTTTCCTAAAAGGAATGTCATCCTTTTGGGAAAGGGAGTGAAATATTAAAATCAGGGAACCAATAAGAACAAATGCTCAGGAAAGGAGATATGATGAAAAAGAATGCAAATTAAATCAACTGAGATAATTTGGAACCGGAGTATTGTGGCCAAACGGACTGAGATGAAATGAGGGGCAATGAAAAGGAAAAATACTTGGCAAACATACTCCAATTCAAATGCTGTAATCAGGCAAGAAATGGAAATAAATGAAGGAGAGGAAAATAAATGGAAGAAATGCAAGCTTAAAATGAAAAAAGGAAAAATTTTGAAAGCACGTGAAAATCACAAAGTGGATGGTATGACAAGAAGTGCAGGGAAAGGGACAGGGAAAGAAGCTCACCCAATTAATCTTCATTGAAATGGCGAGACTTCATTCCCTTCGGAAAGTCTTCCTTTCGGGAAAGGGAATGAAATCTTGAAGACAGGAAACAAAGTTGAACAAACGCTCAGGAAAGGAGATATGATGAGAAACAGTGAGAATGAAACAACCAAGAATATTTGGAACCGGAATGATTGAGACCAAATGGACTGAGCTGAAATGAGGGGCACTGAAAATTAACAACTTTTGCCAAAATACTCCAATTCAAATGATAACATCGGGCAAGAAATGAAAATAAAAGAAGGACATTGTGGTTCCTTAAGCATTGTCTCCACGCACGCCCGGGCTAGCTCAGGCACCGTGGTGTGGAAAGGTACGGACAGCTGGCCGCACCAGCTAACCCGATCCTGTGGGGCCTTGGATCCCACACGACCTCGGCAGCAGGCACAGGTGGTGCAAGGCAACGACGGTGGAGATAGAAATGCGGACTCTGCTGAACGGGTCACAAGATTTAATTGGAGCCCCGGCGTGGGACCTCCTGACCTCCAGGTAACTGCCCAGGCAGAGACCCCCAGGCTGCTTGCCAGCAGCTTTTATCTGGGGGTGGAACCAGGAGAAGAGGCAGTGGGTGAGCAAATCAGGGATCACCGGGGAGGTGTCACATGGATGAATGATATTTTCATAAACCATACATGAATGATGAGGAGGGACCCCCTCTGGATCTGACCTATCACTCGATGCCCTTGGAAGAACTTTCTAGTTCCAGGGGAAGGCCCCAAGATGACAGGCAGACCCCAGAGAAGGGGGGAGAGAGGAACTGAGATATAACGGTTGGAGGGGAGAAGAACAGGGAAAGATCATTAGGGGGAACAAATTGGGATACATAGAATGAACCATAAATTAATAGCACATACAATAAAACCAAAAGCAAATCCCACACCACTACAGAGCTCCCCACCAGCTCTTTTAAGGTGGTCCTGAGCTTAGACCAGGCTCCCTTGGAGAAGGCATTCCAATTACGATAATGCATAAGAAAAAGAAGCGAGCAATAGGAGGCATTCATAAAAGTTCCCATAGGAGTGCCAGCTAAAGGTAAAGGTGCCTGTTAAACGTCTTGTGCACAAGAACCGTGTGGGAAAACAGACTGTGTAAGTAGCACGGGGTTGGGCAGAGGCATGGCTGTATGTTTGTGTGTGTGTAGAATATCTAAACTGGGGGCTGGTAGCCCAGACCCCAGAAGCAAGTGCAAACCTCTCAGTACCGCCTTTTCAGCTCTCCGTCAGGAGACCGGCTGGGAAAGGAGGGAAGAGAAAAGAGAGAATGAGTGAGGATCCCTGGGAGGGACTGGCAGAGAGGGTCCCAGCCTGAGAACCCAGGGGAAGGTCCTTGAGGAGAAGGGAGCGATCTGATCGCTGGGTGAGGTGAATAAGGAGGGAGCAATTGAGTCAAGTTCAATTTTCTTTGAGAAGTAAATAGTTGCTAACTTTAGTACGAGACTAAGAGGGACTGAGAGGGAAAGTGGCTAGAAGGATATAGTCAGGGAAGACAGATTGGGAGAAAGATTGGAATTAGGCATGAGGCAAAGAGTTGGTAAAAGACAAGATAGTGCAACAGAATAATAAGTGAGAGGACTGAACCACGAGGTGAGTGAGGGGGACCAAAATTCTCTTAGTACTGGGGATTTCTTGGTTTATTGCTGACAAAAAAGGGTCCAAGGAAAAGTAACTCCTTAGACCCAAGAACTGTGAATTATGAAGGAAATTCACAAGAGCCTGGTATACCTGGGAACTGTGAGGGGGATTCTCAGAAGGGGAGCATCCCTCAGGACAGTCCACTGGGGATGATGTTAAGATTCTGGGGTGCATGGGAATCCCGAAGAGGAAATAGCAAGCAGAAAATGATTAATTATTGTATGTTTGAATGGACAAAGGAAATGATCCAGAAAGATAACTTATATTGGCCATATTCCGGATCATTTGAAAATTGGATTTGACAGGCTTTGAATTGTATGTGAATTCAAAAGAACCTTTTAATCAGGAAGAAAGCAAATATGTTGCTCTGTGGCTTCCCAGGGGAAAGGGTGAATTAGTCACCCAAAGGCAAGGAAGTGAGGGTTTTCTCTTCTATCCTTTACAAACAAGAGGGCAAGCAGCCAAAAAAGACACACACAAACCCTAGGATCCGTTAGATCACCTCCCACCCCCTTATAGGCAACCTCATCAGCCCGTTCAACCCCAAGCCCCCGAGGGTCCTCCTGTAAATGCAAACACACCCCCTATTCAGGAGGAGCCAGCAGCACATAGAACTAGAGGTGGGGGACAGGGAGAAGTGATGATGGGGATGGGGAAGCAAAAATGGAAGATGGACTATACCTGCTTAGAAAAGTTCCAATGGCAAACCCAGAGCAGAGACCTATTGGTGATGTGAGTGTTCCCCTGAACACTGGGGATGTTAGGGAGTTTAAGGAGGAGATGGGCAGGCTGCTAGAGGATCCTATTGGAGTGGCAGAGAGATCAGATCAGTTCTTGGGGCCAAATATATACACCTGGGTGGAACTGCCGTCTATCTTTGGAGTCTTGTTTACCATGGAAGAAAGAGAAATTATTAGACATTCGGGAATGAGGGTTTGGGATATAGAATGTCAGGGGCCAGACCAGAAGGGTCCGAAATGGCCTGTGCAAGATCCAGGTTGGAATAATCAGATTGAAAGACACAGGCAGAATATGAGTGATCTCCGGTGGATGATTATCCAAGGAATCTGGAAGCAGTGCCCAAGGGGCAAAATATAAGGAAAGCTCTAAGTGAGCACCAAGGAAAGGATGAACCCCTGGCACACTGGTCAGAAAGACTAAGAAAAGCCTTGCAGTTATATTCAGGTGTAGACCCCAATACTGCAGCAGGACAGGTCCTTTTGAAAACACAATTTGTAGCTAAGGCCTGGGGGCACATCAGGAAGAAGCTGGAAATAGAAGAAAATTGGCAGGATAGGGGGCTTCAGGAATTGTTAAGAGAAGCACAGAAAGTGTATGTGAGAAGAGATGAGGAGAGGCAAAAGACAAAACCACAGATTTCAATGGCAGCAGTCAAGGAAACACAGACAACCATGAATACAGAGAAGTGCTCAGGAAAGAACAAACAACAGAAAAAGGCAGGTCCCACCTCTGCGGATACGAGATCCATGTGTTTTTCCTGTCACCAGAAAGGACACTTACAAACTTCTTGTCCCACCTCCAGGGGTACAGGACCCACTTGTTTTTATTGCCACAGAAAGGGACATCTCCAAAAATCCTGGAGAAAGAGGCAGCAAGATGAAAAAATATTTCAAGAAGACTTAGGGGAGTCAGGAGCTCTATTTAATGAGGACTGAACACCTAGAAGAGCCCTTGATAAAACTGAACATAGGGACTCAAAAGGAAGAAATCACGTATTTGGTGGACACAGAAGCTACTAGGTCCACAGTAAGAAAACTACCACAAGGGTGTGAAGTAAGTCCTGAACCTGTCCCAGGAACTGGGGTTAAAGGAGAAGTTTTTCAGATTCCCGTAATTAAAAATGTGCAGATTGAATTTGATAAAAAAAATTGAATGGAATTATTTGGTATTAATACCAGAGGCTGATAATAATTTCTTAGGAAGGGACTTAATAATAGCCTTGGTGTCATAGTTTTATTTTTTTTCTCAGGCAGAAACACTAATTAATGTAGTGGTTTTACGTTCACTAAATTTTGATCTTGGTACTTACTCTTTTTGTGGGAGAGAGACTAGGAGAAAAGCAAAGCAGGCTCAACCTTAAAACTTTCGAATAGTTTATTAATATACACTAAAAGAATAGAAAAAAAAAAGAAAGTTGGAAAAAAGCTTAAAATGGAATGAAACGTAAAAACCACTCTTTCCTCCCCTTACAAATTCTTCACTTTCTTACAAAGCAACATATAGAGATGAAACTTGTAATTTTCAGTCAGTTTCACTATCTGACAATAGTCTTTCATCAGTTCTTTAGGGGAAGAGTCTCTCGTAGAGTCACGGATCTCACTGACAACCTAGAACAGTTCTCTTGTGGGTTTTAAACTGTCACAAAAACAACCGCCTGGAGAAACCTGCCTTTGTGACCCTCCCAGAAGCATTTTCCCAAGCTGCTGATGGGTCATGGGTCTTAGACTTTTGCATACTGGGGTGTCACCTTTTAAAGATGAATAACTCCAAAGCAAAGGATTCTTCATCTCAAGGTACAGAGATATCTTCTCACTTCTTCACTGGTGCAGAGAGCTTCTCATCTTTATCTCTGTTCAAGCATTTTATAGGATTAATATTACTTAGTCTATCACAAACACCTTTGCTCAAATCCACACACAAATTAAAACAATCATCTCCCCAAATGCATCTTTCCCATGATTTAAAGGAATGATCTAAATAGAGAGTTTGTTTTTATGGCTCAAGTAAGAATGGAACAACCAACTCTTCAACCCTCTGTCCCAATAGTCTTTTCACTCTTGCAGGGTTTTTTTTGTTTGTTTGTTTGTTTGTGTTTGTTTGTTTGTTTGTTTTCCCCTTTATGTTCACTCTGTCCTTTCTTAGTCTCTCAGAGAAGGGCTAAGCTCTGGAAGTTTCATGTTGCCAGGAAGGGGTTAAATCTACTCAGAGTCTTTGTCTCTCCCTCTGTAGCTTGTGGTGTTAGATGTTCAAGGCTGCGCTGGTGAGGGAAGAAGAACGTACAAAGAAATATCAGAGATCAGAGCACCTGGGCAGTCTGGAATCACAAATAAACCAGGCAGGATCACAAATGCCTTTTCAGCCCAGTCCTCGGTGTAAATCGGGGTGGCTTCAGTCCAAATGGTGCCCATAGCTCTTATCAGGGGCCCAGCAGAGATCTCTCCCTGCTCCAGGGAAGTTTGGAGAAAGCATTTGTTGCAAAGCAGCAACTTCTCCTTCCCCCCCCTCTTCACCCGGGAGCTGATGGAATCCAGCCAGGCCTCAGGCCAGCTCCCTCCCAAAAGGGGGGAGCAGCAGGCCCAGCTCGATGTTACCTGTCTCTCTCTGGCTAAAGGAAAAAGGAAAAAGCCCAACTACAGGAAATCAAGGGTACTTCCCAAAGTTGTAGCCAACAATTTTCAGTGGTCAAAACAGATGCCAATATTCCAACTAACCCTCTGATAGGTCTGTGTCTTTTCTAAAGCAGTTCCCAGGTCCTGACCTGGAGAATCATTCTACATTCCTCTATAACTAAAAAACCAAACTGTACTAACCTATGACACATGGTCATCAAGAAACTGAGGGAAAAGAAGGGCGATGGGGGTGGCGGTGAGGGCTGTGGATGTTCTTTATTGAGACATTTCTCATTCCAAGCACAAAGGACATGTACTCCATCCTTTCCTGCCGGGAGGTGGCTGGACATTGTCTGCTGATGGGAAGTAGAGAATTGACCTCGTTTGTTATTTCTGTGCTTCCATATGTAGCCTTTGCCTTTTGAGGCCCTTGCTGAGGAGGGTGAAGAAGCCCAGAAGATCAGGAGTTGGCTTGTGAGTCCCAAACACCAAACACTGAATGGCTGTGGCACCAACCAAGGATTTTTGGGAAGAACAGCTGTAGAGAGTTCTTCCTTTGAGATGGGAGAAACCCCTAGATTAATGCCTTGGGAAACCCCTTTCTGAGGTCACTAAGCAGTACCAGAAAGTTCTTGACTCTTTATGACGTACTAGGTCACCTTTTGGTGCAAAAATTTTAATACTCTTCTCCATTGGACCCTTCCCTCAAACCCTGACTTAGTTCTGTCCTAACTCCTCCACTTACCAAATTGTGTAAGTTCCTGTGTCTGACCCCACCCCTTGCTTTTTAGCCCCTTGTGCCTGCTTGCTCCAGTTGCTCTATGTAACAGTGTACGCTTTCTTGTTAGTTGCTTTTGGATTATTAAAGTTCCTTTTTGGAGCAACCAGAGTGCGCTTGTCTCTCTCTCTTTAAGTCGCCATTGGGCTTGAGTCCTGTAGAAACCCAGAAGGATCCAGAAGCCTGGGTGAGGACCCCCAGGGGATTACAAACAGCCAAGGATTCTTGGCAGTAACACACTGTGAGGAAGAACAGACTGTGGCTGGAGAAGGGGCCATGCAGATAAAGGCAGCACATTTCCAGGATCAACGTCCTTGTTCTGGCTCCTGGGCATAAGCACGACACAGCACAAGTCCAGGAATGAGGTTGAGAAGTGGGCATGGACTGTGGGCAGGATCAACACCACAAAAGTCCCCCAAAGCCTCTGACCTATTTTCAGAAAGGTTTGGCTCTGCCTTTCCCAAGTGCCCAGGACCCTCTGGGATGGCTCTGGCCTTTGCAAGGTTTTTGAGAGAGCTCTCACAGTGACACTACCCAGCCTTCTCAATGTCCCTGACACCAAAGGCTTTTTCCACATCCCACAGTTCCAGGTCAGTGCCCTGGACACAGCACATCCCTGTCCAGGTCCTTGGGGTGATTCAGAAGGGAGGCAGCTGTGGTTTCTCCCCACAGAGAAATCACATTCTCCCCACAGAGATTTCTCCCCTCTCCAATGTCTCTCCATGCCATCCATGGCTGTCCTGAGCATTTTCCCTGGAGCATTCCTGCCCTGGATATTTCTGTCCACACACACAGCACAGCCCAGCAAAGGATTCAGGTGGTTTCCCAGAGGACATTCCTCTGGAGTTTAGTGGCCTCAAAGCTCTGTTTGTGACACTGGAATTGTGCCAGCACGAGTGCTGCTGGTGATGATGTGCTCATTGAGGTTCATCTCCCCACACATACATGATGCACTGCTGAAGTCTCCTCAGGACAGATCAAACATGCACTGCAGGCCTGGACACTTGGTGTCCCTCCATGCAGGCACAAACAACTTCCTGCATGTGAGGGCAGAGGCCAATGCTGGCAGTGGTGGCTGCAGGGGCTGGTGTTGGACAATTGCCCTGGAACACTTTCCCAGGCTGTCCCCAGAACAAAGACACAGCCCTGGCCCTGCTCTGCTGCTCCCTCAGGTCCATGCCAGGAGCTCTGGCTGTGCCAGGACACTGCTGAGTGCCCCGCACACTCCCCTCTGCCCCAGGCACTGGGGAATGCTTTGCCAGGGCATTCCTGGAGCACATTCCTGACAGCAGCTCTGGAGGAGAGTAAAACCTTCCTGCCCTGCCCTCAGGAGATGCCCTTTGCTGATGGAACTGCTGTGCTGGAGCCTGGCTGTGTCCCAGGAGTGCCTATGGCCTGTCCCTGCCTGTGGTCACAGCAGGGACACACAGCAGGACAGGGACCAAGCTGCCAGAGCACTCCGGCCTTGCAACCACAGAAGGGCTGGGATTGGAAGTGTGGAGCTGGGAAGAGCAACTCCAAAAGGACCAAGCACTGCTGCTCTCTGGCAGGGCTGCTGTGCTGGGACTCTTCCCTTCTCCCTTCTAACTTCATGCAGGTCTCAGATTTTGGATCCCATATAGACAAGGCACTGCAAGATAGTTTATTTTTTTCAAATACAGCAATAGTACACATCCTGGCTTACAGAGCTTCTGGATCAAATTCAAGGGACAAAGAGGGAATTAGATGAGGGATGAATAAAAACATTTCATTGAGCAAAACATTTTGGCAAGAAGAACCCATTGTCATCAGCAAAGACCTGAGAAGGCAGATTGGGCCAGTCATGAGTTCCATTCTGAAAACTATGCAGCAGAAAACAAACACCTTTTTGCTTCTGAAAAGTATCCAGTCATCATTTTCCTCAATACATCCCTGAGCTCCTGGTTCCTCAGGCTGTAGATGAGGGGGTTCAGGGCTGGAGGCACCACTGAGTACAGAACTGACAGGACCAGGTCCAGGGATGCGGAGGAAATGGAGGGGGGTTTCTGGTAGGCAAACATGATAGTGCTGAGGAACAGGGAGACCACAGCCAGGTGAGGGAGGCAGGTGGAAAAGGCTTTGTGCCGTCCCTGCTCAGAGGGGATCCTCAGCACAGCCCTGAAGATCTGCACATAGGAGAAAACTATGAACATAAAACAACCAAGTGCTAAACAGGCACTAACTGCAATGAGCCCAAGTTCTCTGAGGTAAGATTTAGAACAGGAGAGTTTGAGGATTTGTGGGATTTCACAGAAGAACTGGCTCAGGGCATTGCCATGGCACAGGGGCAGGGAAAATGTATTGGCCATGTGCATGAGAGCATTGAGAAAGGCACTGGCCCAGGCAGCTGCTGCCATGTGGGCACAAGCTCTGCTGCCCAGGAGGGTCCCGTAGTGCAGGGGTTTGCAGATGGACACGTAGCGGTCGTAGCACATGATGGTCAGGAGGGCAAGCTCTGATCCAAGAAAGAAGATAAGTAGAAAGACTTGTGCAGCACATCCTGCATAAGAGATGTTCCTGGTGTCCCAGAGGGAATTGTGCATGGCTTTGGGGACAGTGGTGAGGATGGAGCCCAGGTCGGTGAGGGCCAGGTTGAGCAGGAAGAAGAACATGGGCGTGTGCAGGAGGTGGCCGCAGGCTACGGCGCTGATGATGAGGCCGTTGGCCAGGAGGGCAGCCAGGGAGATGCCCAGGAAGAGGCAGAAGTGCAGGAGCTGCAGCTGCCGTGTGTCTGCCAGTGCCAGCAGGAGGAAGTGGCTGATGGAGCTGCTGTTGGACATTTGCTCCTGCTGGACATGGAGATCTGTAAAAAAAGGAATCATGAAATGGTTCAGTTTGGAGAGGACTTTCAATATCCCAGCACAGCTTGGTGGCAGTGGCACTTTCCCCCCACTGCCTGCCCAGGGCTCTGCAGCCTGGGGCTGTCCCTGCTTGCAGCTGCTTCCCTATGCCCAGGGCTGGGCCCTGCCAGTGCTGCCAGAGCCCAGCCCAGCCCTGGGGGCTCAGCTCTGCCCTGCAGAGCCCTCCCAGCTCAGGCACTGTGCAGGGGCAGCTCTGGCTCTGCAGGCTCTGATGGCAACGTCAGAGCAACCCTGAGGAGGCTGAAAAGTGACACTGGTGCTGATTTCTATCACTGCCTGGTTTATTAACATCTGAGAGAAAATTGTTTTATTTTTCTCAACATGAACTGAAAGATGAATATCTACGTGCAATTTCCCCTTCAGGCAACACAGAGCAGTAGATTAAAAAAGCAGGATTTTTAATTTCATGTAGCCCCTGTCTGTCTGTGCTCCCTGCATAATCTACTTGGAAATGTTCAGGAGTTAAATGTCATGCTGGGAGCAGTCCTGAACAATGTAGCATCCCCATCACACAAAGAGAATACTTCCATCCCTTAACAGCTGTCTCCTTCCACCCAGATCTTGTCCCCCAGTGCTGGGAGCAGCTCCCAGGGCTGGCTGAGAGCTGTCCCTGGCAGGCAGCAGAGTCCCTGGCCCAGCACAGCGCCCTGGGCTGCAGCACCCTGCTCTGCAGGACAGCCCTGGGCACCCCTGGCTGCTCTGCACAAGAGATAATCAGAGAATGTACTCACAGAGTCTGTAGGCATTGGGATGTTGCAGCTTTAGGAGATCCCTGCAGGAGCTGCAGCTGCCTTGTCCTGCAGCCAGAGGTTCCTGTGTCAAGGGCTGGGAGTGATTCTCCCACAGTCACTTCTCAGCTCCTTCCCAGCCCTGAGTGATTGAAGCTCTCTGTGCCTGTGTGCTGTGCCCGGGGTGGCTGCAGGCAGTGCCCCAGCCCTGCTGGGCTGGGAGATGAGTTGCTCATCAAGAGCAATGTGGTTTTAAGCTCCTCTTGGCTGCCAGGAGCTTCCTCTGTGCCATTAAAATCACAAAGCTTTTAATGACCCTCTTGGGGCTTTGGTGCTGTTTACATCAGACTCAGTCCCTCAGAGTGTGCTCAAAAAACTCTTCAAGAACTCTCAATCAGATTCAAAGTCCAAAGTTTCTTTAACTTTTAATGGGTCCCACTGTGGGACACAACTCATAGGAAAGTGTCCCCAGGTTCTAGTTAAGCAGAACACTGGAAGCACTGTGGTCTGGTGAGGACAAACAAGGAAAAGGTGTCTTTGGGTGCTGAGCAAACCTGGATGTGTTTCAGGAATGCAAAGGGCCAAGGCCTGAGCTCAAGCCTCTGGCAAGGTAGATCCTGTTCCTCCCTCATTGCTCAGGGCTCTTCCTGGGGCACTGGGATGTGGGGATGTGCAATGCTAAGGGCAGCACCATGGGGCGGCCCCTGCCAGGCTGCTGAGCAGGGACAAGGAGGCAATGAGGCCCCAGGGCTGCAAGGGTCACTTGTCCCCTCCTGGCCTCAGTGCCAGTGCCAGCAGCCATGGCCAAAGTGCTGCAGGAGTTGGCTCTGTCAGGGCCTTTCAGCTGCTGCCCATCCCTGTGCCCTCTCCAGCCCAGGCTGTCCTACGGTGTCCATGCCCTGTGCCTCTGTCCCTGCAGGCTGTCGTCATCCCCTGGCTGCCCCACCTCGCTGGCCCCTTCCTTTGCTGACAGCTCTGC
>JANEHK010001330.1:0-13435 GCA_025960845.1 Tachycineta bicolor | reverse complement strand
TGAAAAACTGAGAGACCCCAGGGGAAATGCCCCATGGCCTCTCCCTTTATTGGAATAAAGTAAAAGCACTCCTCTGCCTCCTTTGTGGACATAAACCTCTGGTGTTCGTGGATTAATTTTCCTAACACTGTCTGAGGGGGGAGGATTTAGAAGGGGTGAAATGACCTCACCTCTCATGTCTCCAGCTGGTAATTTTTGTCAGTTGTGCTCATTTGCTGAATTTACAAAGCTGCCTTCACCCTGTTGGGGTGGCGTTTTGTGGGCATTGTCCATGTCTGCCTCCAATGAAGCCCAGCCTTTACGTGACCCCCTGTGCCAATGTGACCTCGAAGGTGTGTTGTCTCATTTCTGGGCTCTTTAGGGCACCGGCAGCAGTTCCTGGGCTCTCCCTGCATTCCTGCTCCCAGAGTAACCCAGCTGTTCCTGTGGCTCAGTGATGGGAACCGCACAGGAGAAGGGACACAGCAGAGAACGGGCTGAAGGAAGATTTCAGCGCAGCTCTTTGGGTTCTCCTCGCTCTCCTGGACCAGCCAGAGCAAAGCTGCACATTCCTCTCCCCTGGGATCCTCCTTCCCCAGGGCACGGCTGAGCAGGGATGAAACCTGCCAGCTCTTCAGTAATTCAGAAATGACTTTTGTGCCCATAAATCCAGGGTGAGGAACAGCAGCACAGAGCACCGAGGGCTGGCCTGGGAGCAGCAGCAGCAGCAGGGAAATGAGGGGGCAGCCCCAGGCCAGGGCAGGTGTGTGCCCAGCAATCCAGCTGGCAGCGTTTGTGGGTTTTTCCTGGGTTTCGGTGACCTTTGGAGAGGGAACTGCTCGCTTCGTGTTTCTCCAGAGCAGCTAAATGGGAGCAAGCACGAGTCTTTCACAGCTCACTGCCCTCGGAAACGGCCCTGCCGGAGCTGTCAGGAGACACATCCTCCTCTCCGGCCCATTAAAGAGGATCTTTAACAGCTTTTTCCACATTTCAGACGGAGCTGTCTCAGAGCTGGTGCTTTCTTTGTTTCCATATTGCAGCAGTCACGTACTCACCATACATAAATTCACTTTTGGGGTATTTAAACCCAGGACGGGCAGTAAACAGCACAGTGCTCTCAGGGGTGGAGCGTCCTCATGTTCCAGGGAAAAATAATTTTTCCTGGGAACCTGGAGCCCTGTCCTGGACCTCCTCCTGCAGTGTGAGGGGTGAAGTGCCCCCACTCTCCATCATTAATTCCTCCTTGGGATGGACAGGGACATCCACAACTCCCAGCATGTTTTTCAAGGTGTCACCCAGCTCTGGCAGTGACATCACCTGATAAACCTTCCCTTTGCACCAGGAAAGCCAGGAAAATCCAGGATTTTATAATGAAAAATCACGTCACCTTTGTGTGTTTTTATAGAAGAGATTTGAGGCATAAACTAGTTTTGTTTTCAGGCCTTTCACAGGTTTGTTTTTGTTTGTTTGTTTGTTTTTTCCTGAGGTCCACAAGCCAGAATAAAGTTGACTGATCTCACTTTCAGGCCTCGGCTGAACTTGAGATGTAGGGAAAAGTCTCATCATCCCAATGCTCAGAATTGCAAAGTTTCTGATCCCCCCCCTTTCGCCAAAATCTCCCCCATCCGTGGAGGAATTCACAGGGATAAAGAACAGCTTTCCCCTGCAGCCAGAAAATCACTGCTCTACTCCAAGCTGGCAAAAGGCAAAGTAAAGACAAATCACTGCTCATTTAACCCCCATATCCATAAAAAGTGGTGAAGAGAGAAGAGGCTTTCAACCTTAAAAATGAGATTTAAGAGGTGAGTTTTACCCTCTCACAGCTCTGTGAAATATTCCCAGCAAAATCAGCAAACCTTGCAAGAAGCAGCTTTTGCGTCTCTCATTGGATTTTGTACTAAAAGCATCGAGAGGTTCCTCAGGTTTCCTTCACTGAAGGAGGATCCTTCCCAAGCCAGATCCTCCAGCCCTGCTGGAATTCCTCCTGATCCCAGATCCCTGAGCTGAGCCCTCGATCTCCCCTGGGCATTCTGCTCTGGGTTTGAACTGAGCACCGAACCACGGAATGATTTGGGCTGTGAGGGACCTGAAATCCCACCCAGTGCCACCCCTGCCCTGGCAGGGACAGCTCCCAGTGCCCCAGTGTCCAGCCTGGCCTTGGGCACTGCCAGGGATCCAGGGGCAGCCACAGCTGCTCTGGGAATTCCATGCCAGCCCCTGCCCACCCTCCCAGGGAACAATTCCTGATTGCCAATCTCCCATGCAGCGCTGCCCTCTGGCACTGGAAGCCATTCCCTGTGTCCTGTCCCTCCAGCCTCTTTCCAACACAAAGCAAATGCTGGCACGGAACTTCACCTCCTTCCAGGACCTGGATTGGAAACTCCCACAGGATCCAAGCGCCCTGCAAGGCAGCTCCAGCTTTTCCTGAAGTGCTGCCCCTCAAAGCCCTGCTGAGCTGGACACCCCTCTGCCCAGAGAAAGGCAGGGGAGCAGCCCTGGCTGGCAGCGCTCCTCCTGAGGCACGCCGAGCTCTCCAGGCACAGCCTCTCCAGGCACAGCCGCTCCTCTCTCGACTCTTTCCTGGTTGTCTTGGCTTTCCCTGTGATCAGCAGAACGTGTCGAGTCCTCTGACAAGGATCTAATCTCCCTGCTGGCTGCCCTGACTCAAGCACTCCTTTGCAGAACAATGTTTCTTCCCAGAAAAAATGCAATTTTATTCCGGCTGCCGTATCAGACCTCTGATATTAGTGCTGAGCTTCTCAGGAACCTCCTCAGCCAGAACATTCCTGTGCTGGCAGATCCTATCAGGGAAGAGGGAGAATATAATGCCTCTGTGGCTTGGCTGCTGTGAATAAAGACAGAGATACGGAGAGAAAACACGAGATAGAGGCACAAATAAACAAACCTTGGAGCGACATCCTACAGTTTTTGTGGAGGAGCCTCCTGACTCCGGAGGGAAGGGTCTTGTGGCCCAACCTTCCACTCTTTTCTCCTTTTTTCCCTGAGCCAGTGATGTATTTTCCAGTCAGGCAGCGCTGCCTCTGCTCTGTGGAGAGGGAGCTGATGGGCAGAGTGAAGGTGGCACTGACGGGAAGGACGGGCAGAGCCTGAGCCGAACGCAGCAATGCCTTGGAAAGCTGAGGGGAGGGAAGGCAGGGCAGGAATTCCTGCCTGTTACACGCCATCAGCGGGCTCTGGCATCAATCACTGCCCAGCTCCGTGTGCTGACTGATGATCCCGGCCTGTCTGCAGCCAGGATTAATGGGAACGAGCAGGGAGAGGCTTGGCCCGGGCACGGCAGGCACAGGAAGGCTCCTGCAGGCTGCGAGCAACCCGAGCAGCGCTGCTCCAGGAGGGCTCGGGCGGCTCAGACATCATTTATTAGCTACTTTCCTAATTAATTCTTCTAAAATAACACAGCTGACTGCTGGAAAGAGGCGATTTGTCACAGCGGGGCCCTTTTGCGGGAACAGCCCCGTTGGAGAGCTCCGAGCGTTTCCTGAGGGCCGGGAAGGCCCAGCAGCACATCCAGGTTCCCTCCAGCCCTGTCCTGGCTCCTGCCCCAGGAACAGGCACGATCCAGGCTGAAAACCTCTCATGTGCACCAGAAAGAGCCAAGGACACGTCCTGGGAGCAGATCCCCCGCCTGCCTTATCAGCATGGTGCCATTCCGGGTGGGAAACGCATTTTCCTCAGCGTGTGTCTGAACCTGGAGCTGCAGGGCTGTGAGGGAGCACATCTGCTTGCTTACCCAAAAAACCCCAACCCAGGGACTGATCTCCGATTCACAAACATTAGAAAAAACTTCAGAGGTCTTTGTTTGCTTAACAGAGCAAAACAAGGGGAAAAAAATTCCTTCCCTCCCTGCTTTATCCACACTGTGATTTATCGGAGCTCACGGTGACAGGAAGAATTCCCCCAGAGGTACCCACACATCAAACAGATCAGAACCTCGAGTCAAAGACACTTTTCTTGCTTTTAGACTGTTGTGGGAACCTGGTTCAAACCCTTTTTTTCCAGGCTAAACAGATTCCCAGTGCTGGAGCCCCAGGGACACAAATACCGTCACTTCCCTGAGTTCCCTGATCCGACAGCCTGGATCTCTGGATCAGACTCAGCCCGGCCTGGCTGAGCCTCTGGGCAGGTTCTGCCCCCAGGATTTAGAGCCCTGCTTAGCACAGGCAGGAGCTCATTTCTCTGCCTCAGATTTAAAGCCTACAGTGAATTTCTCACCTTCCCTGTCTGAGGGAAAATACTCCTGGAGACAAATGGCTGGGATGGGGTGGAGGAGCCTCTTAAAAATCAGACTTTGTCCCCTTATCAGTGCAAAATCTTGGCGTGGCTGTCACTTGAGGCTGTAATTCTGCCCCAGGACTGACATCCCTGAAAACCACCAGGGACAAATATCCACTGACAGGCAGGAGGAATGCCTGGGGTGTGACTCTCCATGGGACCCACGGAGCCTGGATGGAATTCAGATTCCACCACCACGTCATGTCTGGAGTTCAGATCCGTGGAAAGGGCAGAGAAATAATGAGGGTTACAGTGACTAAACCAAACCAAACCAAACCAAACCAAACCAAACCAAACCAAAGGAGGGTGATTCTTCCTGATCACTCTGCAGCCAGCACTCTGCTCTGATTCCAAGTGCAGCTCCATGAAACAAATCCTCTGGATGTCTCTGCCTTCCTGGAGAGAGATGGATGGATGGATGGATGATGGATGGATGGATGATGGATGGATGATGGATGGATGAGGGATGGATGGATGGATGGATGGATGGATGACGGGATGGATGGAGGGATGGATGAAGGATGGGGAAAAGGGAAACACCTTTGGAAAAGGATCCACCCTGTGCTAAATAAAATCTGCCTCACCCCAAAGCATTGTTAGAGAAGAATGAACAGAGTCTCTATAGACAGAAGGGAATGTCCAGCTGGGAGAGATTCCCAAGGAATTCCATGGTCCCAGCTCGGCCCCGTCCCGCTGAGGGAACACCCCATCCCATGCACCCAGTGAGCAAAAATCCCTTGGAATTTCTCCCTGTCCCACCCCACCAGCTGCCACCACCTGTCCCCGGGGGTCACACTGCTCTGGGAATTCAGTGCCCCTGATCCTGCCAGAGCCCATCCCAGCCCTCCCCAAACCGCCCCTCTCGTGCGGCACCACCCGAGCACGGCTGACAGAGAGCGATTTCCTCTCCAAGGAGAATTGCCTGCTCCTCCCCAGGATGAACCAGCGATTTTTGCTGAGGCTGAGGCCGCACAGTTCAGGTGTTTCCATCCCGAGCGAGGACAGAACTGTTTGCTCTGTGGTGGAGAAGCAGAGCGTGGCAGGAGAGGCTCTGATCACGCAATGCCCCTTTCCTGCAGAGGTTAGGCTTGGTTTAAATCAGTGTTTGCCGTCTTTTCCCTCCTTGTTTCAGTCTGAGTTGCTCAAGGCAAAAGCTGAAGTCAATTTGCTGCCTGTGCAGAGCTCCCGGTGTTGGAGCTGTGCCCCAGGGAAGGTCCTGGCAGGGGAGGAAAGAGGTGGCAAAGGGAACCCCAGCAGCAGCCCCTCAAAGTGGGCCAGAGACTGCCCAGAGAGCTGGGCTCACATCTGGGGCTGGAGGGCACAGAGGTTTGGGGGCATTCAGACAAAATCTGCGACTGCACCAAAGCTCCTCCCTGAGAAATGGGAAACTGGGGAGCACACACCAACCCCGGGCTGCTGCAAACCACAGGAGTGTCATTTAAAATATCTCAGCCTGTGCCAGTTTCCTTTCCCACTCTCCCAGCACATCCCTGTTTTATTTTCAGGGAGTTCGGAGCCAGCGGACACGGAGCAGCACAGTCAGAGGAACGGAGCCAGGCTGCCCCGTGATGGATTTGGCCTTGAACACATATCAGGTGCTCCAGCAGAGCATTCGAGGGGTTGGGAGGAGGAGGAGGAAGGCAGCTCCTCAGCTGAATTCCCAATTTTCAGCTTTATCCGCAGTCTTCCCCAGCTTTTCCCTTCCTTGCAAATCCCGCACAGCTCCTGCCCCAGCAGCACGCCAGTTCCCCACGGCTCGGGATGTCCCTGCTGTCATCTCGGCTCCGAGCAGGGCTGGAAGGAGCTGCTGGAGCGCAGATCCCGGGATTTGGGCTTGAGAGATGCTGCAGTGCCATCTTCAGACGGGAGGGCAGCACCCGCGGCGGGATGTGCCGGGGCACAGACGGGAGGGGAGAAGAAACCGACCCCGGAGCCCACCCAGATCCAGAGACCTGGAAAACATTCCCAGCCGGAGTGGCTGGAGTTGGACAGCCCAGCCCAAGGATGCAGCACGGACCAGCCCAGATCCATCCCCACACAGCCCTGGGAAGGCTCCAACCCTTCCCTGGCTGCTGCAGCCCGCAGATTACGGGATCCAGCTGCATTAAAGAGCTCAAAGGCTTTATGGAAAGCAGATCCAGCCTCTCCCTCTGCTCCGTGGCTGGATTTGCTGAGCTGGAAATCACGATGTGTGTTTGAGCAGCTCCCTGCTCCCAGCAAGCTGCATAACATTGTTTTATCCTGATGGCTCCAGGAGGGGATAGAGCAGGACAAGGAGCTCTGTCCTCCCCTGCTCCCTGACCCGGCAGGCCCTGCCCACACAGCCCCATTTGCCATGGAACAGCCTCTCCTGATCCCAGCTCTGGCATTTCCTGGAGGGAATACGTGATGGCAGTGACCCACCAGGGCTGGGCTTACTGGGAGCACTGGGAGCCCATTTAGTTCCGTGCCACATTAACCCCGTGGGCAATCAGGGCCTGCAGCCCCTCTGAGCATCAGCAGCCAGAGCTTGGTGCCCAGACAGCTTCAGACAGACCCCCTCCTGAAAATCAGCACCCTCAAGAAACCTTTTTTTCCAGCAGCACCGGTTATTTGGGCCAATTTTTAGCAATTTTAGTCATTTTGGCCTCCTCCACACATCACTACTGCCGTGAGTGTCCCTGGAGTCCAGGGAACAACAACAAAGATTTAGAGGAGAAAAAGCAAATGTTCCTTGGGATTTCAATGGGATGAAATCACTCCGTGGCATTTTTACAGCAGCATAGAGGGACAGGAACGGCTTCAAACTGACAGAGAGTGGGGTTAGATTGGATATTGCAGAGAAATCCCTCCCTGGGAGGGGGGGAGGCCCTGGCACAGGGTGCCCAGAGCTGCTGTGGCTGCCCCTGGATCCCTGGCAGTGCCCAAGGCCAGGCTGGATGGGGCTGGGATAGCGGGAGGGGGTGAAATCAAACCATTCCCTGATGCTAAAATTCATCCCACGTCTTCCCCCGAGCCCCCTCTCCCTCACAGCCTCCAAACAAACCCAGGTGCTACAAACCCTCTGGAGAAGGTGGATTTGGTGAGCTGAGGAAGGGATTCCTGCACTGGAGATGAAAACGGAGCCATTTTTCATGGCCAGGGTCACAGAAGCCAGACCCTCCTGGAAAGGCACCCACCTTGGCTGGGGAATTACACAGCTCAGTTTCAAATGTGAGCCTGGCTGGAGGGGGCTCTGTGGGGCTCTGTCTGCTCTCTGCAGAGCCCTGCCAGCACCAGCGCCAGCCCTGAGCCCAGCTCGTCCCCAAAGGCGTGACAGGAGGGTGACAGGAGCCTGCCAGCCCCCACAGGGCCCTGCTCACAGCCGGGTGACAGAACTGTCCCCAGAACTGTCCCCAGCCCCCAGGAACCCCCGAGCACACGAATTCCTGATAAATGAGGGGTGAGAGCTGCTGTGGATGGAAGGCGTGAGGCAGAGGGGAACCTGGCAGCGGCCAGCACTGCCTCGGCTCGCAGAGACAGCCTCAGGGACTGGAGAGCTCAGGGAACGTCCCCGGGCCAGCCACAATCAATTCCTGCCTCAGCTGTGGCCTCCCTGCTCCCACTGCCCACAAAAACTCCAGGAGCTTCCAGGCAGGGTCGAGGCCAATTTGCTCAATTCCCAGCTTGGCAGGGAAGGGATTACACAGCGAAAACTGGCTCTGAGGGTTCCACAGCTCTCAAAGCCCTTCACTGCCCGTCCCCCGGGCCAGCTCAAAGCCTTGCTCCTCCAGAAGCTCCATGGCAATTAGCTCGTTTTAATTAACACCAACTCCACCCAGTGGAACCGATGCCTTGAAAACGGTCGGCAGAGAGGGAAAAAAGCGAAAAGGAAGAGCCAGGGCGCAGTTCTGTGCTCACCCACTTGGAGCGGGGTGTTGGCAGCCCCGAGGGAGCCTCGTCCTCCGGCTGGGCGCAGCTATAGCAGCCCGAGCTGTCCCCACACCCGTGGGGTGGCAGATGGAAAGGGGCAGCTCCCGACCCCCTCCAGCTGCTGGCCCTCCTCATCCTCACCCCCCAGCAGCCCCCAAACCAGCGCAGACACACAGAGCTGCCCCAGCTCCGGGAGATGCACGGAGGGCAGCGATGCCTGCGAGCAGCCAACTCTCCTTCCTGCCTCCATGGCAACTTTCAACAGCCTTAATTGCTTCTTATTTTAACACTTGGGGAATGAAACCTCTGTGATCTCTCACTTGATTATTAACACTCCCCAGAACAAACCCCAGATGCAGCCAAGCACTGTTTTATGTGTGCTTATATTTGCAGCTTGAATTTTCTGTGCAATCCCTGGCTGCGGATCTTTGCTGCTTCTTCGGCCGCTCTCCAAAGGTTGTCAGAAATCCTGAACGTTGCCTTGCTCAGGGATCTGCCCTCCCTGCGCTCTCTGCTGCCTGGTCAAAGCGGAACAAAACATCTCTGGAGGCAGTCCAATGCCAGCACTGAGATTCCTCCCTCCTGACACAGCTTTTCCCTTGGAAATTCAGAATTGCTCCGAGCCACACACACATTTCATGGACAGGGAGCAGCACAGCATGGAACGTGTCCCCAGGTTCATCCTGCCCCTCATGGTGTGAGCACCAACCCCTTCCCTTCCCTGCCCCAGACTGGGGACACTGGGGAACACTGCTTGTGTCCCATGCCCCAGCTTGGGGGGACATCAGGGGGTCTCAGGAGCTGAGTCCAGCCCAGAGCTCCATCCCACACCTGATGGGGGCTGGAAAACCCTCTGGGACAGAGGAGCAGCAGCCCAGCCCAGCTCAGGAGCCCATGGAGCCACCCAGGCTGGTCCAAGGGGCCCCAAAAGAGTCCATGGGGTCACCCAGAGGCTGGAATTGGTCCAGGGGACCAACCAGGTCAAATTCCTCCCTGCAGGGACTCCCAGCCCTGCCTCTCCTCCTTCCCACTGCCAGCCCCTCATTCCCGAGCCTTGGGAATCTTGGGCTCCTGCCTCCTCCCCGGGAGTGCAGAGCAGAGAAGGCAGTGACCTCCCTGCTGCACAGCTCTCACCTGCATGGATAACCATAAAAATACACAACATTTTACAATCTGCTCCCTATTCATTAGGCCTCGCTGAATGCAATAAAGCTGCCACTGGAGCAGCTCCTCCTGGAGCTCTCAGCTCATGCTGAAAAATGGAATTATATTGCAGTGTGGCCTGTAAACAATGCTGGGCTTGTTTGTTATAAACCCCGCTCCAAAATCCAATCAGATTAATTTTATGTGGGACTTAAACTGCTGCTGCTAATTTGAGTAATGGGAAGGACACAGCTCCTCCCTGCTCCGGCAGGACAGGCACGTTTTGGGCAGGAGTCCGATCCCTGCAGACACTGGCCCCAGTTTGAGGGCTGGGAGGGAACTTGGAACACCCAGAGCCCCCCATTCCTCAGGAGAAATCACATTTCCGACATCCTGGGCCTGTTCTGAACCCCAGGGATCCCTTCTCCCTCCCCAGGAGCCTCTGCAGGTCCCTTTTCTCCAGGAAGAAGGCTCTGGACACAGCAGGTTCCCCAGCAGGGAGCACGGATCCATGGGCTCCTTCCCAGGCATTTCCTGCTGCCTCTGTGGGACACGCTTTGCTCTGATTCCAGCCCAGCATTCCTGCACCTCCAGGGCTCCCAGCCCTGCCCTTCCTCCTAGCTCAGCCCCAGGATGGGGCCGCAAACAGCAAAGCCAAGGTGGGCACTGAGTACAGAAGTGGATTTAAAGGTCTCCTTAAGCACAAGACCTTTTCTTTTTTAAAAAGGTGAGAGGGGGGGGGAAAGGAAGAATAAGTGAATTTATCCAGGAGTGGGTTAATCCCTTAATCCCAGGAGCCATCCCACCTGGATAATCAGCTGGATTTCACTCTCTCCTTGGTGGGCTGCTGCTTCCAAGAAAATCTCATTTCAAGATGCAAAGAGCCGGGTCAGGGGAGTCACAGCTCCTGATTCTGGGAAATGAAGTGGGACAGGGTGGATTTGAGGCAATCCTGGCTGGGAGCATTTGGGGGAGTTTTCCAAAGCTCGGTGGGCACGGGGTTGTGCCTGTCCTAAGGGACTGAGGGATGGTTGCTCTGTGAAACAGAAAATCCTTCTGTCCCTCCCGCTCCCAGGGACCAAACCTGCTCCAGCTTTCCCGTGTTGGTCTCAGGAAGCAGAATTTCAAGGCCCTTGTTCTGCAGCACCTTGTCACTGTGTGACAGATTCCCAAAGGGCAGCGTTCCCAGAGTTTCTGCCATAATTCCTGTGCCTTGCCTGCCTCTCTCCCCATCAGACCCTGGCGATGCCAGAGCTGATCGGGGGGATGGAAGAGCTCCCACAGGGAACCTTGCAGCAGGTGGATTTCTCCCTCCACCTTCCTGAATTATCCTTCCAAAGCAGATGCTCCTTCCCTTTCCAAACTCCAAGAGCTTTTTGTGTCTCTGGATGCTGGAGAGAACTCGGAAATTCTCCTCTCTGGCAGCTCTGTGTCACTCAGCTGCAGAGCCGAGGGGGGACAGGCTGATGGCACCGCTCCGAGGAATCCATGGAGCCACGTCCAGCTTCCAGGGAGGCAGGCAGCAGCCACAGACCCTGCGGGAAGCATCGCCTGGAGGGAGCTGCACATCCCCCAAGAGCAGAATTCATGTTTAATGGCTCTGCCCTGGCACAGGGAGGGAGCTGGGCAGGGGCAGGGAGGGGCCCCCCAACAGCAAGACAAGGAGCCACAACATCCCCAGGAACAAAGGAACTGGATTTGTGTCCGTTTTCAAGCCAAATTACAGCCAAGTGGAGGGAGAAGGAAAAGGACAATTTGATGGGGCAGCTGGGAAGCATCCCCTAAGGATGAATGCATCAGAACTGGAGGCACTGAGTGCTGGGAGGCTCTGACTGGGGAGCCAACGCTGCCCCTTCCAAAGCTCAAATCCCCCAGACTGCTGGAGGATCAATCCTAGGTCGGGGAAAAGGCTCTCCCAGCTCTCCCTGAGCTGCTCCTTGGCTCCATTTTCTGGCAGGGTGCCCGAAGGGGAGAACAGCTCCAGGCCAGCAGACTCCCCAGGGAGGCAGCACCAAACCCCGGCGGAAGGAGCAGCTGCTCAGGCGGGTAAGGAGGAGTGGAGGCTTCAGGGAGAGGTTTTCCACCAGACAGATTTTGGGCTTCCTTCCCTTCAAGGTAACCTTTGTGCTCAGAAGGGGCGTCCTAGCAAGGACATGGCTGTAAACACCTGTGGTAAACAACCAGCCCCTCCTGAAAGAGGAGGGGAAGAGGGAATCAGCTGGGTCTGACAGATTTGCCTGTGAGGCTGGAAAGAGGAGGAAAAGCTTGGAGCAGGCCTTGGATCACACCAGGCTGCTGGGTCAGAGCAGACGGGAGAATCTTGGCAGCCTGGGGAGCTTTTCCTGGTTTGCTGCTAAAGCTCCCTCCCCTGGGCTCTGCATTTATATCTTTATTCTTCCCTCCCCAAAAAGCAACTCAAGTGTGGATAACTCCTTGGAGTTCCCATCCCTGGGAATTGCTGCCATCCCTGACTTCCTTGGATCTCCCTCCCCTTCCAGGGAGTTATTCTCCTCCAGCACGGGGCAAACACAATTGAGGAGGGCAGAACCCATGGAACATTTGCAGGTTCTGTGGGGAAGGTGTTTCCACAGCTGCCCTTTATCCCTTCACCTGGGAGCTGCAGCTCCCTCACGGGTCTGGAGCAGTTTACCTGATCCTGACACAGCCTCACGTCCTCCAAGGTGCTAAATGGAGATGCTGGAAACTCAGACAGGCTGGGGATGTTTCACGGCCGGAATTCCAGCTGCAGGTGGAAATTTTTTGGGAAATGGGAATTTGCAGCCTCTGTGCTGCTGGTTTGGGAGCGAGGTGGGAGCTGTAATGCAGAAATTGTGGCTGCTCCTGGACCCCTGGGAGTGTCCCAGGCCAGGCTGGATGGGGCTTGGAGCTCCCAGGAAGGTGTCCCTGCCCTTGGCTGGGGTGGGCTGAGATTTAAATCCCCTCCCCACCCAAACCGTTCCAGGACTCCATGAAAAGTCTCCCTCACTCAGCTGCAGTTCCCACCCAGTGTGGGCTGATCCTGACTTTCTGCTCCAATGGGATGAATCCAGCAGGATTCAGCCATATGGATTAGATGGGAAGTTTTAGGAAAAACAGAAGCTTATGAAAGGATTATGAAGAGGTCTTTTTAAAAAATACTTTCTCAGCCTCTTCAGAACATAAAAATAGGAATTGCATCTTTGAGGCAGCTCAAAAGCCCAGTTTGGGGTTGTGTCTCTCTGTTCACAAACCCCGGATTTTCTTCTTGCAATCAAGAAACAAGCTTAGAATCAAACACTTCAAAAAATTGTGCTCTCCTGCTTTTAGGGATTTCCAACACTTTCATATGGATATGGATGCACACAGAGCTTTCCTCCGAATTGGCCACAAACATTAACACTTCATTTGGCTTTAATGAGCAACTTGAAACTCCAAAAATCAAGAAAAGGCCCTAAAGCGATTCAAAATAAAACTTGACAGCAGCACAAAACCAAGCAGGCTTTCTCCCGCCTCTCGCACCCAACCTGTGGAAAATCTTTTCCTGCATCAGCATCCCAGATGAGGGAAGCAGCCACAAATGGTGATGGGCAGCCAGGCTTTTAAGCACCTTAAAAATTTAAATGAGTTCCAGGTGTAAATTCAAAGTGGTTCCTCCAACTGCATTAAGGCCCCTGAAGGGCACTTTCCATTCAGAATGAGAACAGCACTGATTTGATTTTGTTTATTTGCTGCTGAGTGTGGGGATCCAGGGGATTGGAGGCCTCTGCTGAGAGCCTCCACGGGGCTTTGATGCATTCCAAGGTGATCCCAGAGCTGGGGTCAGGCCGTGGTGATGGACTTGCCTTGAAGCCAAAGCCTGGAGGATGCTGCACCTGAGAGCAGCACACACAGAAACCCCCGTGAGGGCCTGGGAGCAGCTCCGTCCTCCAGCCTTGCCCTTGGAACAGGCTCCGAGCCACAGCCAGCAACAAATCCCATCTGTGCCCACCCAAATCCCTCCTTCCTGGGCACTTCTGTGCTGCTCCCTCTCCTCCCAGCTGCCAAAACCTCGTCAAAACAGAGGGAAGCCTTTGAAAGTCTCCCAGTGCCATGGGCAGGGACAACTTTCACCAGCCCAGGTTGTTCCAAACCCTGCCCAACCCGGCCTTGG
>JANEHK010001328.1:10000-13436 GCA_025960845.1 Tachycineta bicolor | reverse complement strand
ACTCCTCCGCATTCTGCTCCTGGCCTGTGTTGTCTATGAATGGAGACAGAGAAAGAGCTCTCCTTTGCTTTTTAGTTAGTTTTGAGCTAGCTGAGGCACAGAATTTCCCTGGACTGTTTATTTTTCTTTTTCTTGGAACTGTTGAAACCTGTTCTGGACTGAAAACCCCAGAACACCGGATCTCAGGCCTGCAGCCCAGTGGGGCCCAGGATGGCATTTTCCAGTGCCAGAGAGACTGATAAGAGACTGGGCGAGCTGAGCTACAACCCACGGCAAAGACACTCTCAATTTTGCCATCTCTCTTCAGAATGGCGAGAGGTTTTATTGTTTAATATTGTATTAATTTTTATGCTTGTGAACACTGTTGAATAAACAGTTTTTTCCACTTTTCTCTTAGGAAATTTTTTCCTAGACCAGTTGAGGGAAGGGCCACTTGAATTTGCTTCCTAGAGAGACCCCATTCAGAGGTTTCCTCCTAAATTTTCCTTAAACCAGGACAACAAATGAAACCTCTGCATGCTGACACCCCCTGAGAACTGTGTGGGGAGAGCAGCTGGAGTTCCAGGCACACACAGTTGGAGATTTCCAGCAAGGTGGGAAAGGCAGAAGAGGAGCTGATAACTGAGGCAGGATCAAGTTCTGAAGGCAAAGAAAGAACCAGCCAAGGCAACGGTGCAAGGACTTGCTGTGGCCATGGCAGTGTTAAGGAAATGATGGAGTGTGACCATTGCTGAGCCTCTCTGGGAGAACTCCCAAGGCCAGAGATTTTGACTGCTGGGACTGGAGCCCCTTCACAGCGGTGGCTGTGACCAGTGACCTGACAGGTCCCCACTTGAGACCCCACAGCCCCACTTCCACAGTCAGATCAATTTTCCTCACCGCTTCAGCCCCAGGTTTCCCTCAGCTGAGTCTCAGATGTCTCATTGCATCAAGCCATTTATTCACAGTGCAGTAACACAGAAACAGCTTGAACTGCTGCAGCTGAGCAGGACCCCAAACAAAGGATCCCTGGGCTCATGTTCTTTGTTTTGCCATTTTCCCTTTTTTATTCACATTTCCCAACCTTTCCCCCTCAAGTTTTCCCACCACTTTTCCTCTCATGCTTCCCACCCTTCTTTCCCCTCACATTTCCCATCATTTTGGCCTCATGTTTCTGGCCTTTTTTCCCCTCATGTTTCACACCCATTTTTCCTCCTATTTCCTGACTTTTTCCCCTCACATTTCCTTCCCTTTTCCCTCTCATATTTCCTGCCTTTTTCTCCCCTCACTTTTTCTGCCCTTTTCCCCCTCACGTTTCTCACCATTTTTTCCCTCTCACATTTCCTGTTCTACCATTCCCTCACATTTGCCACCATTTTTTCCCCTCACATTTCTCACCATTTCTCCCCATCTGTTTTGGACCATTTCTTCCTCTCATTTCCAGTCCTTATCACTCAAGTTTACTGTGTGTCTTGGTTTGAAAAAGACAGGTGTCTGCTAAGGAGAGGCAGGCCTCTCTAGGAAATGAGGAATTCAAATCCTTCCCTCCATGTTATTATAATTTGGAAGATTAAAAAAAACCTTTTCGGTCAGAGCTATGGGGAAGGAATAACAGTCCTTTACTACTAAATATAACAGGACAGACAAACAACAGCACTTATAATAACAGTAAAACAGAACCAAGAACCTCGAGGGAAAACGGTGGAAACTCCGGCGCTGATGGCTGGAAGCTGGAAGCGGTGGATTGTCCTCGGCAGGTAGGGGGGTGTCCTGGCAGGCAAAGTGGGCAGCACTGGAGAACCCGCAGCGGCTGGACTCGGGCTGACCCAAGATCCAGCAGAGCAACGAAGACAACTCTGAATTCCTGAGCACTCCAAAAGATGATAGAATTCCCAGGACCAGACTCCTCTGTTAGCCGTGGACTTCAGGCAGCTACTCCGTAGCCCGACCGTCCTCCCCGGGAAAAACCGAGAGCAGTGAGTCCTCCACCCTCTGCTCCCGGGAGCCTCCTCCCTCCCCCAAAACCAAGTGATCAACTTCCTTTGTCAGGTTAAGCATTCCTTAACTATCAGTACTTAGTCTCCTAGCAACTCATGGTGGGGGAAAAATTCTACAGGAAAACTTAACCCTCAACACCAGGGAATAGCCGTTAGAAGGCAAGGCCCGCGAGGGGGCAGCAGGTCTACCCTGGGAACGGCCACCGGAATGCAGGGCTCGCGGGCAGACAGCAGGTCTACCCAGGGCATAGCCATTGGGATACTGGGCCTGGAGGGGGACAGCAGGTCTACCCTGGGAACGGCCACCGGAATGGAGGGCTCGCAGGCAGACAGCAGGTCTACCCAGGGAATAGCCAATAGACTACAAGGCTCGGAGAAGGACAGCAGGTCTACCCCAGGAGTAGCACCCACGCTACATGGCTCAGAGGCGGACAGCAGGTCTACCCAGGGAATAGCCATTCGAATGTAAGGCTCGGTGGCAGACAGCAGGTCTACCCAGAGAATAGCCCCCGGAATGCAGGGCTCAGTGGTGGACAGCAGGTCTATCCAGGGAATAGCCCTTAGAATTCAAGGCCCGGAGGCGGACAGCAGCTCTACCCAGGCAATAGCCATTAGAATTCAAGGCTCAGAGGCGGACAGCAGGTCTACCCAGGGAACAGCCACCGGAATGCAGGGCTCGGAGGCGGAGAGCAGGTCTACCCACGGAATAGCCATTGGAATGTAAAGCTCGGTGGCGGACAGCAGGTCTACCCTTGGAATGGCCACCAGAATGCAGGGCTCGGGAAGCGGACAGCAGGCCTACCCAGGGAATAGCCACTAGAATACAGGGCCCGGAGGGGTACAGCAGGTCTACCCAGAGATTAGCCTCGGAATGCAGGGCTCGGAGGCGGACAGCCGGTCTACCCAGGGAATAGCCATTGGAATGTAAGCCTCGGAGGTGGACAGCAGGTCTACCCAGGGAATAGCCATTAGAATGCAAGGCCCGGAATCGGGCAGCAGGTCTACCCATGGAATAGCCATAAGAATGCTACGCTCGGAGGCAGACAGCAGGTCTACCCAGGGAATAGCCACTAGAATACAGGGCCCAGAGGGGGACAGCAGGTCTACCCAGAGAATAGCCCTCGGAATGCAGGGCTCGGAGGCGGACAGCCGGTCGACCCAGGCAATAGCCATTTGAATGTAAGGCTCAGTGGCGGACAGCCGGTCTACCCTTGGCACGGCCCCCAGAATGCAGGGCTCGGGAAGTGGACAGCAGGTCTACCCAGGGAATAGCCATTGGAATGTAAGGCTCGGAGGTGGACAGCAGGTCTACCCAGGGAATAGCCCTTAGAATTCAAGGCCCAGAGGTGGACAGCAGGTCTACCCAGGGAACAGAGGCACTGGAATGCAGGGCTCAGAGGCGGAAGAGCAGGTCTACCCAGGGAATAGTCATTCGAATGTAAGGCTCGGAAGGGGGCAGC
>JANEHK010001328.1:0-5000 GCA_025960845.1 Tachycineta bicolor | reverse complement strand
CTTCGACGCTCTCTATAAGTTGGACCTTTTCAGAGGGACCTTTCATCAGAAGGCGTCGCTTATCACTAATCTGCTTGGCCGTCTTTGATGGTATATGCTCCATAATTAACTGATTGATGTTCCTGCTACCGGCATACTTCACCACCAATTGATTCAGGAGAGCCACCTCCTCCTGAGACCATACCCTCTTGTGGGCTCCTCTTAAAGATGTCCCTTTGGGGTGGGAGGCTACAATCCGCTCCTCGTTCCGCACAAGAGGATGTTTTAGTCTCTTGTGTTGGGCCAGACCAACCTTGGTTGCAAAACTGCGCGAACACACCTCACAGACCCAATCACCTGTTGGGACCACACTCGCTTCACCTTTGCACCGAGGGAAGTGACAGGCGATACTGTGGTACTTAAGATTTTGCTTCCCACACCTGGAGCATCTGAACCAGATCTTTCTCTGCCCATGGGCCTGTTTAAGATGGTCAATCAGCCCCAGCATCCGCGTAAACCGGGTCGTACAGCATGGACAAGATGGATTTTTGTCCGGGATGGACACGACAGGTGTTCCAGTAAGTGTCACAACATCGCTGATCACCGGTGGAGCCTCGGGTGTTGTAGGCTCCTCAGACTCTCTTATTTTGCACTCAGATCGCACATCCCGAACCTGCCCCAAAGGCAAGATCTCATATGGTTCAGGCAATTTGGCCAGACACTCCCTGGTATTACCTAGATGGACACCACCAAAAGAAATCCAGTTGGAGTTTACAAACTCCAAATACACCAGATCGAATCTATCCTCACTTAACACCACGGGAGGAGATGGAATATCAGCCACTTTGACCCTCAGATCTAATGGGTCAGTCTGAGTGCCCGTTGATATGTATCGCAAAGTCACTGCTTGTACCATTGTCTGACAGAAGATGGTGTTTAGTCAGTCACAAATCAGTGAGGGTTGTCAAAGTCTGCAGTCGGAACCCTCGACCAAACTGCAGACTGTGTCCAACTTAGCCCGTGGACAGGGCTTCGGGGAACAGCAAAAAGCTGCGCCAAAAAACTTTTGTTTCAGCAAGTCGTGAAACTACCGCTGGGTGGCAAGGCCAGACGATAGAGAGGGGGCAACCAGTGCACCCTCACTCACGCTGGGGCAGAAGTCAACTTTGTTACCCTTTACGGGCATCCGGTGGGACCACGTGGAGGTGTGACTTCTGCAGCTAAGCCTAGTTAGTAACTAGCTCTCCCAAGCTATTTTTCGAACACATATAAATAATATATGCTCCTTTTCCGGGTTAAGTAAAGGTGGCCCATCCACCTTGGACAAATCCGGTAAATTGGTCCAAATCGGATGGTAATTGACGCATTATGAAATAATAAATTCTGTCCCTACTTACTATCAACTACCTAACTGGCTTGCGGCTGCCCTACGCCCCAGCTACCGTCTACTTTATTATTAAAGATATAAAATATAAGAACAATTAAAACATACAAGAATAACTAGAACAATACTACCAAAAAACACCCCTACAATGCAGTAAAGAAAATGCAAAAATATAAAAATGATAGCAATGCAAACTAACATACTATACTAGTCTGAATTCCGCAACTGTCTAGCCCTACTGGCAAACATATGTACAATGTCCACAGATGATAAGAGTGCAGCTGTGGTTGAAGTCCTTGCAATTCACTCTTGTCTTGATTTGGAGAGGCCAAGGGCCCCTAAAAGTTCAAAGTTTCCTCGGTACCATTTCCCTCGCGCTCCGAGGGGAAAGCCCATAAAGACAACGTCCTTTGCGTTGGTGAGGTTTCGTACCTCGGTTTCCAAATGTTTGTACTTGTCCACCTTCTCTGCAGCAGCTGCCTCTAGCGTTGTTTTTTCTGCTTCGTATCGTACTGTCACATCGACAACAAGTGCACGACCATCCTTCACAAATATTAGATCTGGTTTGTACAGTTCCTTGCTGGTGTCCCTTATGTGCAGTTCCTTAAACACTACCCAGTCTGCCTTCTTTGCCTCCTCAAGAAGCATTTCGCAGATGTTGTTGTGCCTCTTGATTCGAGCGTCCTGTGTCACTGGGCAGTTCCCGATGATGTGGGCGCAGGTTTCGTTTTCTGCATCGCAATGCCTACAGGATTTGATGTACGTATCCTGTCTACCCCGAGCGAGAAAGTCTCTTGTGGGGTAAACGTTGGCCCTGAGTTGTAACGCAGTGAGGAGTTTCCTGTGAGGTATGCGCCTATAAAATTGGAGCCAATGGTTACTAATTTTGTCACCTTTAAAATTTCTGATTCCTTGGCCTTGGCACAACAATTTGGTCCATTTTTTGAATTCTTTTCTTCGCCAATCACACGGTTTAGGAAATTTACTTTTCAGGGTCGGTGCTTCCCACTCCGAAGCTGTGTCTGCACTATTAGATGGTTCATCTGCCTGTAGTGCTTCCCAAATTGAAGGCATCTTCTTCCTTTTCCCTCCAGCTTGAATCCACAGTTTCTAATACATTCGTTCCATCTGATCATGACAACTCTTAAGAGAGTCATAGTTACTCCCGCCGTTTACCCATGCTTCATTGAATTTCTTCACTTTGACATTCAGAGCACTGGGCAGAAATCACATCGCGTCAACACCCGCCTCGGGCCTTCGCGATGCTTTGTTTTAATTAAACAGTTGAATTCCCCTGGTCCGCACCAGTTCTAAGCCGGCTGCTAGGCGCCGGCCGAGGCGGGGCGCCGGCCCGAGGATTCCCCCCGGGGACCCTCCGCCGTGCGAACCGCTCTAAACATGGACTGTCGCTGCGGCTGCTCCGGGGCGTGAGGGGCTGCGAGGGAAGGAGATGTGTCTGCAGGGGCCTGTGAGGGCAGCAGGCAAGCTCCTGCTCCACTTGGGGACATGGCTGCCTTATCCTTGGGGTCCATGGAAGCAGCCAGGGCAGGAGATGTGCTCTGCACTTTGCTGATTCCCTCTCCTCTTGCTGCTGGCTTCTCATCCTCTTGCCCTTGAAACACCTGTTGGCCACTGTCCTCTTTTGACATGGCTTGGGACTCCTGGTTTTGCCTTCTGTCTTCCTGTCTCTCTGAGGACACTGGATGTGTGATGTCCTCTTCCAATATGTCTTGGGTCTGCTCCTTGTCAACTCTGTTGCCCGAGTACTCGTCCTCCTTGGCCAAGCTCCCTGAATCATTGGGAACATGGGTTTCAAGACACCACAGCACCTTCTGTGTGCTCAAAAAGGTCTCCAGCTCCTCCAGGCCTCTTGGCAATGGCTGCCCAAGGTTGAGAAATGTTTTTTCCTGGCAGGTGAGAAAGGAGAGAGAGGCATTTGTGGAGGAGTTCTTCTTCAGCTTGAGTAAGAACTTCCCTACACTGAGGTGGCAGAGTCCTGGAATAATGGGACTGCAATGTTGCAGTGTAGCAGCTGGCCCTGGCCAGAGGGAGGCTCATTCCCCTGTCCCATCCTGTCCCGTCCTGTCCCATGCTGTCCCATGCTGTCGCATGCTGTCCTTGATAAGGACAGGATGGGACAGGATGGAGGGATGAGGCCTAGGCGACCTCATGGAAGGATGAGGCCTAGGCCTGGCTTTCCAGAGGCGCTGCCTCTGCCTGCCTGTGACTCACCCTTGGGAAGCAAGACCAGGAGTTTTATAAATAAGTTCTATTCAAATAATCTATGATTTAGTTACTTAATCGTTAAGTAATTCCATTAAGATTGTTAAAGCTAATTTTGTTTAAAGAATTTGCCTTATGTTTGTTTCAATATTGATTAATCACCTTATTTACTTTTTTGTTAATTAAGAATTCACCTTATTACCTGTATCTTTTCTCCCATTTGTTGGATAGTGTTTGAATATGGAAATAAAAAGAACACTGGAATTCTGGGAACGACTGAAGACTGAGAGACTCTGAAAAGCAGAGAACCAAAGTAGAATTCAGGACTGAAGCCACACTTTAGACTAGTGCAAGAGGTATGGGGTTTCGCCAAAGCAACTTTATTTAGTCACCGTGACCTGAGAAGGAGTCCCCCATCGCTGGATGACCCCGATCAGCGACGCGAAACGGACTCCCCGGCCAGGGGAAAAAGCCCGTGAGGGGGGGTGGGAGTCCCCAGCTTTGCTGTGAAGTGAAGCTGTGTGTACCTCCTCTTCCGCGTTGCCAAGGGAGCAAGCAAGCTCTCCCCCAAGGCCAAGCTTGATAATAAAGAAACATACAAAACAGCAAGTCTCTGACTCTCTTTTTTGTCCATAACAATTTTTGGGGGCTTGTCCATGGGATCTGGCCACGCCTGAAGAGGGACTGAAGACGGGACGGCCGCTCGCCCTTCGGACCTGCAGGACAGCTGGCCAAGCGGGAGCAGCCTGGGACCGGCAACGAGAATGAGCGCCGGAGGGTGAGCATTCCGGCGGCGGGTAAAGGAGACGTGCGAGTGCGAGTGTGAGAGAGTCACAGGCCAGCAGCTCAGACCCCCGGAACTGAGTGCGGACCCCTCGGTACCGCGATTTTAGACCCCCGCGAGGGGGCCAGCCAGGAAAAGGGGGAAGCGAAAGAAACTAGTGAGTGAAGCATCTCCTTTGGGACAGAAAGACCCCTCCCCTGGGCATGCAGGGGAAAATAGAGTGTGAGTGGCATGCATTAGGGGCAGAAGAGCCCCTTCCCTGAGCATGCAGGGGAAAATAGAGTATGAGTGGCACGCATTAGGGGCACGTCCCCTCTATTAAGGGCTAGAGTAGCCTAGGAGGGGTTAGAATCTCTGGAGGGGCGGGAAAACTGTACCAGGGTTGATGGGGTGTCCCCAGACACTGCACGTGCCGAGAGCTCATGAGAGTCCCTGCTTCCCAGGACTGAGCCAGACGCACTGGAGAGGGTATGCTGCCGCGGTCTCAGGGAGGAGGCCGTAAACCCATAGCCCGAGGACACCGGGGTGGGGAGTCAGCTTGGAATCAAGGCAGGCATCCTGCACACACACACTCATCCCTCTTGCCGAGGCTGCTTCACTGGGGAGAAGTAGTCAAGCCAGTCCTGGTGG
>JANEHK010001326.1:0-10468 GCA_025960845.1 Tachycineta bicolor | reverse complement strand
TTCCTGGTGTCCCAGAGGGAATTGTGCATGGCTTTGGGGACAGTGGTGAGGATGGAGCCCAGGTCAGTGAGGGCCAGGTTGAGCAGGAAGAAGAACATGGGCGTGTGCAGGAGGTGGCTGCAGTGTCTCTCTGAGCTCTGGGCTGTGGTCCCAGACACTCTTGCCTAGGTCTCCGACCCTCCAGGGCAACTAAAGGAATGCCCTGGACTCAAACAGAAATGTTTTGAGCAAAGCAATGCTGCTAACGTGGACCTGGCTGAATCCAGCAGATGGAATCCTGGAATTATGGAATCCTTTCTGTTGGGAAAGACCTCTGAGCTCATGGAGTCCAGCCGCTCACCCAGCAGTGTCAAGCCCAGCACTAAACCACGTCCCTCAAGTTCCAAGGCCTGGACAACAGGCCCTGAGTGAGGCCTGAACAACAGGCCCTGAGCCAAAGGAGACCTCTGGATGAACCTTCCAACCAAAGGTTATCTTTGTATCTGCTCATGAATGAAGTATCCATGGCCATTAGAGCTGTGATAGGTGTATCCACTCATTAGGAAAACATGGATTGAAATTTCTGTGTTTAGAAACTGGACAAGGCCATGAAATCCAACATCTGGCCTTGTCTGGGAGTTTAGGATCAAAGTCAACTCCCTTGGTTCCTCCTTGAGCCCTGGCCAGGCTTTGGGTGGAACCCCAGAGGAGAATGAAAGCAGATGTTCCTGCACTAGAAGTGCTGTCAGTTTGTTTATTCAGCACTGTCAGAGCTGGGCCCTCTCACAGCGAGGTTGGAGCCTCCCCTGGGGCTCGAGGCACCTGCAGGAATTCCCAGTGTCCGGGAGTGGCTCTGTAGTCCTTGGCTGGGACAGCTTCCCCCAGCTGATGTGTGGATCTGGGTGATGGGAAAGTCTGAGGGGACCTCGTGCTGTCTCTTTCTTAATCACTGCAGGCAATCTTTGGTAGTGATGTTTGGGTGCATTGCTGAGCTTCAATGTAGTGGTGTGAGAGTGGTTTTATTAAGTTATTTTTGTAAGATTTTAAAGTTAGTTTTGTAATGGTTCAGTTCACTGTACCCCCCTGTGTTCTGGAACAATTTTCCCCCCATGAGTTGGTTAAATAAGAGGACGTTTTATGTCAATCATTCCTTCCCTGCACCTGTCCCTGTCAGCTTCCCCCCCTCTCCTCGTGTTCGCCCTGTCTGTCACTTCGAGACCCTTACCTGGATTATGGAAAGATCCAGGAGAGGGGTCAAGTGGTAGGCTGGTGCCCAGGGAATCCCCTCCTACCCTTCTGTGATTTGTTAATGTTCAGAAGTTGACACCCCTGTTACCATCCCTGTGTTCCCTGGTTGGCTGACCCGTTGTCAGCCCTCCCCCATTTATAAGTGGCTGTCAAGCTTTGATCTCTGCTCTCTCTGGGCAGCAGTGGTCTGAGGCGGAGCTCCTTGCCGGGCTCCCCTTAATAAACTACCTTCTACCCTGCCTAAAGAGAGATGACTCTTTTTCCATCGCCGCCGTCGCAACTCCATCAGATCCACTCACTGGTGTGGGGAAACAAGAACCTACCGGGAGGAGGTTACTCGCCCTGCCTGTAACCCTGCCCGATCCTCGTAGTGGCAGTGCAGAACTGAGCTAGCCTGCACGCCTGCCAGGCGTGAAAGGACACTGCTATACTTCTCCTTTGGTGATTCTTTGCAGTTTTGCATTATAATAAATCACAGAATTCCTGAACTTTGTGTCTGTGTCTTTGGTGCTGACCCTGCTCACCAGCAGAACAGACACTGCGGCCCCACAGAACCAAAGGTGCCGTGTGACACTGCGGGGCCTGGTGTGACCAAGGGTCAGTTGTGTCACTCTGTCACCAAGGACACCTCTCTGCCATTTCAGGACCTCTTAGAACCAAGGGGCCATTGTGGCACTGCAGGACCTCATGAAACCAGGTGGACCACAGTGACGCTTTGTGGTCCCATGGAACCAGGATGAAATTGTTACATTGCAGGGCCCCAAGGAATCAAGCAGCCATTTTTCCTCTTCATGGCCTCATGGAACCATGGAGACCATTGTGACACTGCAGGGAGCTGTATAACCAAAGGTCCATTGTTTTCCTGTGGCTGGCACTGCAGAGTCCAGACTCTCCCTGCCCCTGTCCCAGCCCCACAGAGCAGCAGAGTCAGGTCTGGCCCTGCAGCAGGGACTGGAGGCCATGGGGCTCAGCGACAGTGACTCTCTCTGCTTCCTGGAGATTTTCCCCCTGCAGGTGTTTCCCTGTGCCTGATCTCTCCCTGCCAGCACTCACAGACCCCAAATCTCTGTGCACTCTCCCTGGCCCTACAGAACCCTGCCTGTTTGCAGGGCACTGGCTGGGGGCAGGTTGTGTTTGCAGCTTGGAGAAAGGACAGGTCAGACTCAGCCTGCTGGGCCCTGATGCGGAGGCAACAAGATAATGCTTGACCTGTGCAAAAAGCTGTAGCTGTGCAGAAAGAACTAGTTATCTTGTAACAAGGAATGTGAATGAAGCTGTTATCAGAAATTAGCAAATTTAGCAGAACAAGCTGTATTGGTTTGGCATGGTCTGGTTTTTGGCAGCAGGGGCACCATGGGTATCGATGGGGATGCAGAAATCCACTCTCAGCCCATGGGGATCCATGGGGATGCAGAGATCCACTCTCAGTCCATGGGGATCCATGGGGATGCAGAGATCCACCCACAGCCCCTGGGGCGGTGCCCATCCCAGAGCAGGTGGATGCCTGGATGAGGCTGTGATCCAGTGGGAGACCCGGTGGAGAGAGGGGCCCTGCTTCCAGGCTGGAGCAGCCTGTCCTTGGAGGACTGCACCCCGTGGGAGGAGAGCCCCATGCTGCAGCAGTTTGGGAGGACTGTGTGCCCGTGGGAGGGACTCCCGCTGCAGCAGGTGCAGTAGGGCTGCTGCTCATGAGAGTGGACCCATGCTGGGGCAGTTCATGGAGAACTGTCTCCCGTCGAAGGGACCCCACAGCCTCAGAGGGGAAGGACTCCTCTCCCAGAGCAGCAGAGAAAATCTCTTGATGAAATGAGAAAACTCTCATGCCCTGTCTCCCTGTGCTGTTGTTGGGAAGGAGGGAGGGATTGGGGGGAAAGGAGATGGGGGAAAAGAAATATTTTACATCTCATTATCCTCCTCTGATTCTGTTGGTAATAAAATTCACTTTGAAACTTAAGTTGAGCCTTTTTTGTATTTGAAATATTTCTGCCCATCCTTATCTAACTCATGAAGTATTTGTTAATATATTTTTTCCTTCTCTGCCCAGCTGTGACAAGGGGAGGATGAGTGAAGGACTCTTGTGGGTGCCTGGCAGTGGGCCAGTGTCCAACCATGACACAAGGTAACTGCAAACAGCTGACCCCTGGCTATTTGAGCAGGCAATCTTATAGAGCATTTGCAGGAAGCAGAGGTAATAAGTTCAAGCCCCAGGAAGTTTTCTGAACCTTCATCAAAACAACCACCAGGAGGCTGACGAGCACCACGTGCACAGACCACGCTTATACTGCAAGGGCATGCATAACCATGTGTTTAGAAAATATGTACAATATGAAGGTTAGGAAAATATAATGAGAATATTAAAAAAAAAAAAAAAAAGTGTAAAAGATAGTACTGAGTGAGGAACAGACAAGTGAATTTGTGGTGGAGCTATGCCTATCACTCTCGGCATTGACTAAATAAATACTGTTATACCGACTTTATACTATGGAGTACTATCTTCTTGCCTAGTTCTCCTAGTTTTTCTGCCCACCTCATTGCCTGCAAAGCTGGACATAAAAGCAGAAATTCCCAGTTGCTGGGAGAGGATCTTTATTCCCTGGCTATGAAAGCCTCTCCCAGCTGATATGTGGAACCAAGGAGATCATTCTGACAATGCAGGGACGATTATAACCAAGGGTCCATGGTTTTCCTCTCCCTGCCCCAGCCCTGCAGAACAGCCCAGACCTGTCTGGCCCTGCAGCAGGAACTGGTGGCACTGGAGGTCAGGGACAGCCACTCTGTGTCTGGAATGCTCAGGACATGCTCAGCTCAGGCAGCTCGTGCAGCTCCAGGGCCAGCCCCACTGCCCAGCACAGCAGAACAGAGTTGGCCCCGGGGATCCTCAGGCAGCTCCTGCTGCCCCAGGGACAGGGCAGCCTCTTGCCAGGGCTCCTCTGCACAGCCACGGGCTCCTGCTCTGCTCCTGGCACATGCCAGCTGCCCACAGAGCCTTTGCCAGGGGAACACGTCTGTGCTGGCCTGAGCAGCCATTGCTGCAGCCCCTGGCCTGCTGCCCACAGCCCCGAGCTGGGGCTGCTGCTCTGCAGAGCACGGGGGCTGTGCTGCCCGGGGCCCTGGGCTGCCTCTGCTGGGCTCTGCTGCTCAGGCTGGGAGACAGAGGCAGCTGATGCTGCTCCCTGCACTGACCCCCTCCCACACAGGCTCTGCTGGGGCCATGGAGGCTGCTCAGAGGTGCCTGCCTTGTTCCAGGGCTGCCCCATGGCCTTGGGGCTGCCCTGCATCCTCCTGGGCAAGTTCCCTGAGGGTCAGACCAGCCCGTGCCCAGACTCCTTTCCCTGTGCCTGCTGTGTCCCCTGGGGCTGCAGAGCTCTCCTGGCTCACAGCACACATTCAGTCCTTGATCCCGGGCTGAGCCCACCCTGGCCAGGCCTGTGCCCAGGGAGCTCCACTCCCTGCTGATCCCTGGCACACACTGTCCCTGCAGGAGCCCTGTGTTCTCCTGGCAGCTCCCAAGGCCCTCCAGACAAACCTTCCCCTGCCATCAGCCCTGGCACCAGCTGCAGAGCCCCAGCCAGGTTCAGCACAGACCATTCCCCATCTGATGGGCCCTGGCCACCAACAAGCACAACCTGAGCCAGCCCTGAGTGCCCTGAGGGCCACATTGGGACCCTGATCTCATCCCACTGAGCCCTGGGAGAACAAGGAACACAAGGAGTCTGTTCCTTGGGCCTGTTCCTGAGAGTGACTGTGCAGGGAGAGCAAAGCCTTCCTGCCCTGCCCTCAGGAGATCCCTTTGCTGCTGCAGCTGCTGTGCTGGAGCCCAGCTGTGTCCCAGCAGTGCCCGTAGCCTGTCCCTGCCTGTGGGCACAGCACGGACACGCAGCAGGACAGTGACCAAGCTGCCAGAGCACTCGGGCCTGACAGCCACAGCAGGGCTGGGAAGGAGAGGCTGGAGCTGGGAAGAGCAGATGTGGGAAGAGCCAGGGCCATTGTCCCTGGCTGTGCTGCTGTGCTGGGAGTCTCTTCCCTGCACCTCTGCTCACAGGCACTGCCCCTGCAGAGACAGAGAAGGGCTGAGGAAACATCTTGGACACACAGGACAGGGCAGTGACTTGTTTTTATTTAGATGCAGCAGGAGCATTAAAATGTTTTGTGCTTCAAATGAAAAGTACAAATTTATGCAGAAATGCTAAAAGAAATAATACAATATGTTATAAAAATAATACAACAGGAGAATAAAAACAGTACCAATGAAAAAATAGACAAATAGGAAAAGAACGGTTGAGGTTGTAAAGAAGTACATTCTGAATGCTCTGCAGCAGGACATACTTCACTTTTTCTGCAAAGATACAGCCATCATTTTCCTCAGGGCATCCTTGAGCTCCTGGTTCCTCGGGCTATAGATGAGGGGGTTCAGGGCTGGAGGCACCACCGAGTACAGAACTGACAGTGAAAGATCCAGGGATAGGGAGGAGATGGAGGGGGGCTTCAGGTAGGTAACAAAGCCAGTGCTGAGGAACAGGGAAACCACGGCCAGATGAGGGAGGCAGGTGGAAAAGGCTTTGTGCCGTCCCTGCTCAGAGGGGATCCTCAGCACGGCCCTGAAGATCTGCACATAGGAGAAAACAATGAACACAAAACAACCAAGATATAAACAGATGGAAAATAAAAGAAGCCCAAGTTCTATGAGTTTGGAGTGTGAGCAGGAGAGCTTGAGGATGTGTGGGATTTCACAGAAGAACTGGCCCAGGGCATTGCCCTTACACAGGGGCAGGGAAAATGTATTGGCCGTGTGCATCAAAGCATTGAGAAAGCCACTGGCCCAGGCAGCTGCTGCCATGTGGGCACAAGCTCTGCTGCCCAGGAGGGTCCCGTAGTGCAGGGGTTTGCAGATGGACACGTAGCGGTCGTAGCACATGATGGTCAGGATGGAAAATTCTGATGTCATAAAAAAGGCAAAGAAAAAGAGCTGAGCAGCACATCCTGTGTAGGAGATGTTCCTGGTGTCCCAGAGGGAATTGTGCATGGCTTTGGGGACAGTGGTGAGGATGGAGCCCAGGTCGGTGAGGGCCAGGTTGAGCAGGAAGAAGAACATGGGCGTGTGCAGGAGGTGGCCGCAGGCTACGGCGCTGATGATGAGGCCGTTGGCCAGGAGGGCAGCCAGGGAGATGCCCAGGAAGAGGCAGAAGTGCAGGAGCTGCAGCTGCCGCGTGTGTGCCAATGGCAGCAGGAGGAAGTGGCTGATGGAGCTGCTGTTGGACATTTGATGTGTCTGGCTGTTTCTCCCTCTAATTCACAATGGACACACCTAAAAAATTATTGCAAAATAAACTGGATTTTTTAAAGGCTACAATTTCAAAATTAATTTCTCTAAACCCTTCTCTCTTTTCCTCTGCAGCTGGACAGGGACACATTCCAAGGGCTGGTTTGGTTCTCTGCTGGCTGGAATTCTGCCTACTGGGAGCTGCTTCTCTCTGTACAATCTATGTCCTTGCCAGTGCTCCCAGAGCCCAGCCCAGCCCTGGGGGCTCAGCTCTGCCCTGCACACCCCTCCCAGCACAGGGCACTGCCTGGAGGTGTTTCAGGAATGCAAAGACCAAAGGCCTGAGCCCCAGCCCCTGCCAAGGCAGATCCTGTCCCTCCCTCAGTGCTCAGGGCTCTTCCCGGGACACTGGGATGTGGGGATGTGCAATGCCAAGGGCAGCACCATGGGGCGGCCCCTGCCAGGCTGCTGAGCAGGGACAAGGAGGCAATGAGGCCCCAGGCCTGCCAGGGTCACTTGTCTGCTGCTCATGGCTCAGGCCCAGGGCCAGCAGCCATGGCCCAAGTGCTGCAGCAGTTGGCTATGTCAGGGCCTTGCAGCTGCTGCCCATCCCTGTGCCCTCTCCAGCCCAGGCTGCTGTCCTACGGTGTCCATGCCCTGTGCCTCTGTCCCTGCAGGCTGTCGTCATGCCCCAGCTGCCCCACCTCGCTGGCCCCTTCCTTTGCTGACAGCTCTGTGTCCTGCCTGCCTCTGTCGGGACACACAAAGCCTTGGGTTGCTCCAGACTCTTTCTGGGGGTTGTGTTGCACCTCAGCCCAGCCCTATGAGGGAAATTCTTTTCTCTCTGTTCCCAGTCTGGGGTTCCCCAGGTGTCCTTAGTATGATTTTTTTCTTTCTCCAGCTGCTCTCTGCTTTGTCAAAAGGATCCCCCATCTCTGAACCTGCCCTTCATTCCTGCCCAGAGCTCTTGTTGCCTGTTCTCAGTTTCCACTCTCCTTAGCACAAAACCCCATTTGTCTCTATATAGTGGTCAGTAAGGCCATGGATACCTGGAGGAGAAGGACAGTTGTCTTCCATAGGAAGGAAACCTCAGAAGCCCAGGGTTTTGAAAACAGATGAGAGGCACTCACCAGTTGCCAAGGCAAGCCAGACGTGTCTGTCCTTGCAGGTTTATTCTGAAAGCAACCCTTTGGATATATGCTGAGTTCTGAAGGTTGGATTGCAATGCAGCCATGGATTCCTGGACCAGAATGACAATTCTTCATCACAGAAAGGAAAGGACAGAAGCCCAGTTTTTTTGAAAGCTGATTAGATGCAACCCTAAGGAGGCCAAGGCAAACCAGTTTGTCCTTGCAGCTTTTGTCTTTGGGCAATTCTTGGATAGACAGAATTTGGGAGGCCAAATCCCCATTTGTCCATAGGTGTCTGGACAAGGACACTCCTTTTCCATAGGAGGAAGCCCCAGTGTTTCAAAGGAAGATGAGAGCTGGCCCTCAGGAAGTCAAGGGAACCTTGACAGTCCTGGCAGCTTTTGACTTGGTGTTATCCTGGGATATAAGGAAATTTGGAGGCAGAACCCAATTTTGGCCATGGACACCTGGACTTAAAAAGACCTTTTTTCCCATGGGAAGAGAAGCATGGCCCCCCAGAGTTTTAAAGACAGATGAGAAGTGGCTCCCAAGAGGCCAAGGCCAGCCAGAGCTGTCTGTCCTGGCAGGTTTCATATGGGAACAGTCCCTGGATATAATCAAATTTGGAGGTAGCATCCCAATTTTGGCCATGAAGCCCTGGAGGAGAAGGAGAGTTCTTTCCCACAGGAGGGAAAGCACGGAACTTCAGAGTTTCTGGGACAGATGAGAAGCAGCCCTCAACATGTCAAGGTCAACTGGACCAGTCAGGAGGCCCCCAGAGGCCAAGCCAGACAGACCAGTTCTGTGTTCTTGGATCCTTGGGACATGCAGCATCACCATTTCCCCATGGTTCCATGAGGCTCCATAGTATCAGAACAGAACTTTGTTTCCAAGAGGTCAGTGATATTAGAGTGGTCTTCTTGCTTCTGTAGTTGCACACTGGCTCCTGGCTTCCATGAGGCCTTGCAGTGGCCCAATGGTTTCCTTGGTTCTCTGAGGCCCTGTGGTGTCACAATGGCCCTGTGGTTCCATGGGGACTCAGAGTTCCACAGTGGTCTCTCCAGTGGCTTGCAGTGTCACAATGGGCTCCTGGGTTCTACAAGGCCCTGCAGAGCCCCTTCATTCAATGAGGCCTCAAAGTGCCACGATGGTCTCCGGGATTCCATGAGGCCTCACAGTATCACAAACACACCTTGGTTCCCTGAGGCCCTGAAGTGAGGAAAGGCCCCTTGATTCCTTTGGGGTCCTATATGTTACATGAGTTCTTAGTTCCATGGAACCCTGTAGTGTTGCAGTGGCCTCCTTGGTTCCATGGTGACACGGTGTCACAACGGCCCCTCAGTTCTACAAGGCCCCAGAGTGTCACAATGGCCCCTTGCTGCCATGAGGCCGTGCAATGTCACAATGGTCTCGTTGGTCCCCTGAGGCCCTGCAGTTCCACAATGGCCCTTTGGGGTCACAAGGCCCCAGAGTGTCACAACAATCTCAGGGGGTTCCCCCACTGGTTCACAATGCCATCCTTGGTTCCATGATGCCCCATTGTATAAAAATGGTATCCTTGGCTCCAGAGTCAGAATGTCCATGTGGTCTCATGGAGCCCTACAGTGTCACTAGGATCCCCTTGATTCCATGAGGCCCTACCGTGGTACAATGACCCCTTGTGTGGCAGATTAGGGACAGGCGGTCGGAAGATATCGCGTTGTACGGGTAGACAGAACCCCTCCCTCAGTACCTAGTTGGTTAATATCCTTGATAAGGTAAGCAACACGTAACTTGTAACGTAAGCAGACAGATGTGATGTAGCAAACAGAGGTTTTATAACTCCATGTAACCAGTTAATAAACGCCATTAGCCGTCCACCACATTGGTGTCTGTGAGCTAGTGACCCGAACAGCCTGTGTGTGGCTGCCGTGTCGTTCCTGAACCAGGTCGCCACACCTCAGACGGAGGTAGCAAGTGGTGCCGAAACACCCGGGAGTCGCCCGGGACATCGGGAGTCGCCTGGACGGGTGAACGACGGCCGAGCGGCGGGGCCAGCTCGGCGGGAGGGACGCCTCCGGACCCGCGCAGAGGATGGAAGCTCTCGTGAAGGTCGTTTCTCAGATTCATAAGCAATGAGGTATAGACTGTAGAGCAAAAGATTTTATCCTCGCAGTGACGAGGCTTTTGCAACTTAGTATTATTGATCGACCGGTGGATATCCTCCACCCAGATGTTTGGGGTCAATGCACTAAGGCTCTTGCCAATGACACAATGTCTTCTGGCTCAGGGAAAAATCTTAAGGCTTGGGTAAGGGTCGTGGAAGCCTTGCAGAAAGCTCTGCATGAGCAAGAAACTTGGAAAGCTGCCCGAAATTGTTTAAAGATTTCTCCTCAATTGGGTATAGCGGCAGCAACGCAAACTTTCTCAGAGGGAACTGTTGTTGAGAATTTTCAGAGTGTAAAAGAATGTAGTCTGAAGGTCAGTGGTAGTGTTCAGAGTGTTGATGAATTTAGTTCTGCAGAGTGCAGAGGCTCAGAGGAGCGAGGGCTCGCTTCAGAGCCCTCAAACTCAAGGCCACTCGCTGAAGGGATCAAACAGACGCAGTCAATTTACAACAGTCTAGCTGAAGAAGCTAGGAATGTTGGAAAAGTGGGGGAGGGACCGCCACCTTATGCTCCTCAAGATAGCGCTGAATCCAAGAGGGAAAGCAGGGCAGAAAACAAAGAAGTTCATTTAGATAGTGGGCTTGTTGCCAATGAAACCAAAGAGAGTCTGTTTGTTAATGAGCAGAAAAAGGAGAAAGAACTCAAAGAGATACCTGCAGCTCATCTTTGCCAAAAAGCACGTTTTTCTAAGGCAAGACGCTCCC
>JANEHK010001325.1:0-13442 GCA_025960845.1 Tachycineta bicolor | reverse complement strand
TATAACAAGTAAAACATAACAAATCAACTGTTTGCACCACCACAATTAGTAATTTCTCTTTATATAGTGAATGGATCCCTACCAACTAGAGTTTCTTATGTAGTATAATTACATCTGCAGTCTGACTTGCTTTTAATTTTAAAATTTCATCATCTCTTAGTGAAATACTTGTTTAGTGTCCACTTGGAATTTATTTACTAAAGACTTAAGCTGGTGAAAACCCAAAGATACCTTACTAAGTTGTGTGGCTGCAGCAACTGCCAAGTAAGAGCCAAGTTGGGGTGGTTTTCACTCGTGCATTGCTGACAAAGCGGTTTCATGCTGAACAGGGTCACAGTAAGCCTTCTGCACGCAGTGAACACTGCAAGCCCTCTGAAGATAAAAAGCCAGATGGTCAGCTCCCGAGAAGATGAGGAACACTTCTGGCCAGAGCAGCTGATCTCAAATTCGTCCCAGACTGACAGATCTCCAAGGGCCCTGGAATCTGTCACTCTGAAACCTGCTGGTCAGCAATCAGGAGACCTCTGAGGCAAATTCGACAACAGCTGCACCCAAGCCTTTGAGCTTTGCATATGGACCACAATGGGAACCGAGTAAATGGACTCGGCTGGCAAGGAAGGAAAAGAAGGAAGAAGGATGATCAAGTCATTGCTGAGACAGGTGGTGGTTGAGGCTGCTGGTGAACAACATCCTCCTGACCCAGACTGGGTTGTAGCGTGCATTATTGGTCACCAAGGCCCCTTGGGATCATTGGAACTTTCCCAGGACTTGCATGAGTGGCAAGAAGAAGAGTGTCCTCATTGTCAGGGAGTAATAGTTATAGAAGTGAGCTGCGGAGTTTGTGGTGCACAATTTGGGAGAGAGACACCAAAGCTTTGGCGTGAGGGTGGTTTGTGTGACCATTGCTATAATAGTACCCTTGGTGCCTTTTATCAAGCAGCACAGGTAGTGTTGGGAATACCTAACCCTGTTCCTGGGGATTTTGGTGGAGTAGCAGATTGGAGATTAGCGCAGACAGTGTGGGCCATTAAAAAAAGGGATATGGCAAGCCCGCATGGTAAAACGCTCTCATGTGTTGCATGCCTTCTGCTCATGGTGTCAACAAGTGTTGCAGGATCCCCTCAATTAGCTCATTGCATAGACGTGGGAGATCCCAAATTCTGGTCCGAAGCTAGGACAGTGTTAACATCCATGTTTATACCAAGAGCAACAGCCACCAGAGCAATGACTACATTAAAGCACATAGCATGCTGGACAAAATCAGAATGGAATGTGACTAGCCAAATTTTGGATGAGCTATCAGTGGATGTTACCAGTGTTAATCATGCTGTTTTGCAAAACCATGCTGTGACTGATTTTTGCTTTTAGCACATAACCTTGGTTGTGAAGAGTTTGAAGGAATATGTTGCATGAACCTGTCTCACCATTCTGGATCAATTCACAAAAAAATTACAATTAATGAAGAACAAATTACATGATTTAAAAGAAATCAATGATGCATTTAGAGATTAGTTAAGTAGCTTTGGGATTACGGGATGGTAGAAGTTTGGTTTTAAGCAAGTGTTTGTTATATTATTACTTGTATTAGTAGGATTATTAGTACTAAGTTGTGTAATGTCGTGGGCTTTCCCCGACATTCAGGTGGTTTTAGAGTCTTTTTGCCCTCTGCAAAGCTCGGTGCCTACCGGAAGAAAGAGATGGAGTCTTCAGGTTCTGAATTTTCAAGGTTGCATGCTTCGTTTATTGTTCTTATCTTACAATATTCTCAGTGCCCCAGGAAAGATGTTTGCAGCTGCTCGGGCTCAGACTCTGACTCCCGACTCCTCCTGAACTGGGCTGTCATTATCTTTCATACTAATTGCTACATATTCTTTATTTATCATTACTTGCCAATGTCTATCACTTATACTAATCAGGAAATCGCTACTCTGACCCTATCTCTTTGAACTACTTTGTGCCACTGTCACAGCTGAAATGGAGTGAAGGAAGAAGGAAGAAGAAGCAGGAGACAACGCCCCAAATCCTCCATCTTGCTCCCATTCACTTCAATGCTAGAAACCCAAATTTACTGCTTTTTCACCATGTGATAAGCTAAACTACTATTTTTCACACTCTTGTGGCCTGTAATTCATCTCTCAGTGTTGGAAGCCTCTCCCATGGACTGAGATCAAAGCCAATGTCCCTCTGAGCTCTGGGCCAGGGTCCCAGACCCCCCTGTCCAGGTCTCTGACCCTCCAGGGCAGCCAAAGGAATGCCCTGGACTCCAACAGTGTAATGTCTTGTATTAAGAATATGTTGCATAAGACAATATCTAATGCTTAATTGTGCAAAAGAAAAAGCAGGAATTGTAGAAGGATTTCTGGAGATAGAAACAGAGAGGCCTTGCAGTGTTGGGAAAATGCTCTTTGCCTTAGCACTCCAAGGTCGAAGAGTGTGGGAACGAGCCGTTGGCCGCTGAACAAAGTTGTAAACAGGTAACTGCAAAGGAATGCTTATGCAGATAACATTAGCCAATAGTATAGCCTCTTAGGGCTCGTAGGAGGTAGCCAATAGCAAGTAGCAAAATGCCCCGTGAACAGCTTATGCACAAGAATTATATGTATAAAAGAGCCCTGTGTACCCACAATAAACGAGCGTTCATCATTACTTCTGTGAAGAGTGTGACTGACTCTGGCTGCTCCCCGAGACATCACCTTTACAGGAGTGGTTTGGAATATTCCCAAAACTTCAGGAAATTCAATCTGATAGTGGATCCCATTTCACTGCTAGAGTTGTACAGGAGTGGGTAAAAAGTGAAGGAATTAAATGGATTTTTCACACCCCTTACTACCCCCAAGCTAATGGGATCCTAGAAAGGACTAATGGTCTCTTGAAACAACTTCTGAAACCACAGGAGGGAAATTGGGATGTCTGGTTATGGGAAGCAGTTAAAGGAGTGAATGGTAGATGGGGACTAAACGGGTGTCCCAAAATCACTGCTTTCTGCCCAACAGCTCCAAGCATGATTCCTTCACTACAGGGACCTGATGGTCCCAAGAATCCTGCACATTACCCTGGACAACTGGTTCTGGTGGATCTTCCTACTGTAGGGGAAGTACCCCTAGTACTAAAATCCCCTCTGAATAAATATGCATGAGTAGCGTCTGATGCCCTAGGGAAAGAGCATCGGATAAATCCACCTGGATAATTCCATCATTCTAACCTTTTTCTATCTCCTAGTGGCAGGATTTTTCTGTTGTTTACTTTTACAGAAGAACCCCGAGGGACTTGAGGATCATCTGAACCATGATAAAACTGGTGATATTTTTCTGCATCCTACCACAATACCACGGCCAGGATTCTTCATCGTGGCCGTGGTCTGAAGCTATCATCAAGCGCACAAATGTTTTAGGATCTTATCCCAAAGATCACCATCTGAACCAAGCAACTGTAGTGCAGCATGGCTCTGAGGCATACCATCTAAATGAGTGGGGATGGGATCGGAAGGAGTGGATCAAAACCCTAAGTGGAACAGTGGGCGAAGTAAATATGATAGCATGCAGAAAAGTGGAAGGATCTCTCCATGAGAAAGCCTCCTCCACTACAATTCCTGGAAATTTTTTTAGAAGCAGGTGGAAAAACCTATTTGTATATCCCTACAGCAGAACTGTGCCCTACAAAAAAGTGGAATTGTAGTAAACAAATTCCCCTTACCCTGTGCTGCCATCAAGAGCATGTGGGTAATTACACTTCAGGCCTCAGAACCAACAATATTGCAGCTCCAAGGGATTGTATTAATGAACCAACTGATTGTTGGTATAGTTTTGGTTTTGTCAAACCAACTTATGTGACATGCCGTTGGCTAAATAACTTGATGGATCCGTTGGGTTTTAAAGGTCTAGTTTACAAATTAAAGATAAACCCTATAACAAAGCCCACACTGAGTACAGTAATCACCCCCCAACAGGTGAAAGAGACTGAAAACCCTTTTTTTCAATATGATACTGAATGGCCCTGGTCCCAACTTTTGTTCATTTTATTGGCTCCATGGGAAATGCAGAAGGCTTAAATCTCTCAGCTGTTGTTATGCATGAAAATCAGGTATATACTAGTCAGGAATGGGAAGAACAAAAAACTTGGCAGCTTCAAGGAATAGTGGGAGAAAAAAATAGTATAGGGGGTCGAATGATTAAAGGAACCACCTATAGGAAGGCAACCTCCATCAGTGTTCTGACAAACCAAATATATAAGCACAAAGAGGTCTGCACATACCCAAGCATGCAGGATTGTTGGCACAATTTCACACTAGCACAAACTGTAGAAGTAGTTTGTCTTTGGGCCAAAAATACTCAAGGCCTTTCTTTTAAATTTAAAATAAATGTTATCGCCCAATTTACTACAGCTCATATTACCATCACTCCAACCCAACCACTGGGTAGGCTTAGCCCGAGAATTTCTGAAATCGGACCATATATAATTAGGGAAGACAGGACAACAACAAATACTGTTCAATCCGGCATGGTCTCTTAAGCAAGTCAAATTGGTGATGCAAAATAATGTCTCAGAAATTCAGCCACCTTGTTCACCTTTCTTACAGACTTCTTTTGAAGGCTGGACGGTCTGGTTGCAAAAGTGGAACTCTTTTAAAAAGTGGACACTTAGAGACATAACTGGTGTTATGGGAACAGGATTGGGAATTCTAAATAGTATTGATTTAGAAGGAATACTGAATAAATCGGCTGCCACAACTAGAGACTTGACTAAATTACAACAACCACTACAGTCGTCCTTCTTGGCTTTGGGAACACATCAGTGGTTGTTATCAAACATATTACCAGATTGGGAAAGGGTAAATGTGAATGACCATAAATTGGCAATTGATGCACTCAGCGCTACACAAAACAGTGTTTCTTTGGCCCTCAGCTGTATCCAGGCTCAATTGCAGATGCAGTCAGTTGTTGCCTCTATTATAAGAGAAGGTGAAGAAGGCACTTTTCCTACTGAAATTTGGAAAATAATTTGGGACAGTGCCACTGACTTTGAAAGAGAATTCCAATCCTGGTGGAACTCAGTGAATTTTACTTACAACCCCATTACAAACACAGCCACAGCTTTGGTGTTAACCATATGTAATGCCTCAGGTCATTTGATATTCCCTATCATTGCATTAGGATTGAATCATGATGGAGCTATTCTCTACCCTTCAGAGCATAGGGAATGGGTCCGTCAGATTGGTGAGAAATGGCAAGCTGTTAACTTAGAATCCTGTATTGTCCGAGAACAACAAGGGTTTATCTGTGAAAGTAATGCAGTTATAGCTCACGATATTTGTCTGGACACTGAGCAAAATATCTGTCATTTTGAAATACATCCTAACGAGGGTCCAGAAACAGTCCTTATATATATAGGTAATGGTTGTGCATGCTTTAGAACTACTCGTGATATGGTATTTGTCAAAAATGTAGTAGTAGATACTAAAAATCATTCAAATATTTGTGCTTGCAATTTTACTAAAATCACAGGATGTGATTTTTCTTATAAAGCTCCAGTTACCTCTCATTATCTTTTGCAATCAAATTACACACTGATTCACAAACTATCACCTACTCCCATTGGAATGAACCTTACTTTGGTAAAGCAATTGTTGCTTCATCAGGACTTAATAGAAATTTTGGAAAAGATCAAGAAAGACGGACAGAAAACCCTGATTATAGTTCATCATAATGGAAAGCAATACCTTGTGTTATAGAAAGGGTAAGAGAAGATGTCGAGCACAGGAGGTGGGATACTCCTTTTGGGTGGTCACCTACTGCCACAAGTGCCTTGAACAAATGGTGTCATCCCATCATTGTCCTTTTGATTTTAGTTTTAATTGGTTTTCTTTTATCAGCATTTTTTTTTTTTTTTTATTATGAGCTGGAGAATGATGAAATGGTTAACATGGTTGATGTCCATAATTAATGTTCATAACCTGGCAGATGTCCTCTCCCCTATGGACATCCCCAAGGCTATTGACACAAGCCAATTAGAAAATTTGGATGTATGTTTTGAGATTATTTCCTTTTGTAACCTTGTGAAAAAAACTTGATTATTTGTCATTTGTTTTGAAAGAATTATTTTAATTAACACTGATTATTATTATTATTATTATTATTATTATTTCAATTATTTATGATCTATTTAATAATTAGATATTTGTTTATTGTTTCCTTTTTCTTTTCTACTTTTCCTTTCCCTTCTTTCTCTCTCTCTCTCTCTCTCTCTCTCTACATGCTGTCTCTGTTCTTCAGGATATACTACCAATGTTGACGAGTCCTGAAGACTTTGCAAGGACACTATGAAGATCCCTTAAAGACAATCATGAGTCATGGGGTGGTGTAAGAGTTGGTCTGAAGTTCCCCTCATTTTCCTCACAATCGTCATAAGGACCCTGAGGACCCCACTGCAGTTCCGGCCTGCTCGAGGTGGATGCTTGCCAATCGTCCACAGGTGCATTTTCCTGTGTCACCACGCCACGGTACCCTGGCTTTGAGCAGTGTAATCGCAATTCTGTACCTGACATTTCTACCTGCTTCATGGTCTTTGCTTCACGACTATAAACTATGAATTTCCTGACCTCTTGGCCAAGTGGACTTTCTGGGGTAACTTTGGTGGTCCCCCACAGAAAATCCCTCATTTGCTCCACAACCACTGTGAACAGATGGAGATCAAAGCCCCCTCCCCAGGACTGAGATTGAGACCTCTGTATGAAGCCCCTCTCAAGGACTGAGACATGAGACCCCTACAACCCTAGCAGGGGGGGGGGTGTGGGGCTGACTTGACCAAAGTGAGATATTTGCCTGCAGGCGTGGTTGTTGGACCAAGAAGATAATGGCTCTCGCTTACTGCTGAGAACATGGACTACCTGTTCCCCCTTGGTGGCTTCAATCAGGTTATTCTTATAATCTATTTTCCCCCTCACAATGGAGGACTATAATAAAAACCCTGAGTTAACCAGAGATTTTGAGAGATACTCTCCCCAATGTGAAAGGCGGACCCATCAACTGAAACACCAGGATTTCATCTCCATGTTTGGTAACTATATCCTCTTTCTCCTCTCTTTCTTTCTCTATCTCTTTCTCTCACTCTTAATCCCTCTATCACATTTGCTATGGTCAATCAATAAAAAGTGCATTTGTTCTGATTCATATCGAAATCCCCTCTGTGCTGTGTTTTGCACTCTGAGATCAGTAAACAAACCATTATGACCCCTGCTTGTATGAGCAGATTGTAATAAGAGGCAGCAGGATCATGGAGTGCAGGCCCCTGCCCTGCACAGACAGCCCAACAGTGGCAGCCTGAGCATCCCCGGGAGTGGTGTCCAAAGGCTCCTGGAGCTGCAGTAGCCTCAGAGCTGTGAGCATTGCAGTGGCCACAGAGCTCTGGGGAAAGGTCCCGGCCCTGGCTTGGGGCTGGGCCAGTGGCCCAGGGATCAAATCGACTTTCAGCTGCTTCCCCAGAGCAGGGAAGAGCAGGAATTGCTGGCTGGGAGAGACTCTTGGTGAGGACCTGCAGCACCAGGACATAGGCAATGTCTTGATGCTGCTTGGAGACAAGGTGAGCTGGGATGTGGGAATGGACTTGTTCCCTGGGAGGGTGGTGGGGCATGGCAAGGTCCAATGTAAACTGAGAATTAAAGTCTGAGGGGTTTAGTGATAGTTAGGAGAGGTAGGGATGATGAAATGAGGGGCAGTGAAATGGACCAACACTTGCCAATATTACTCCAATTCAAATGCTGTAATCAGGCTAGAAATAGAAATAAAGGTGTGATGGGTTAATACTTTGTTCATTGAACTTGCAAGCGCAGGATGACTCAGGACTTTAAAAGAACTTTTAAACTTGCAAACACATGATGACTCATGATTTTTTTCTTGCAAGCACAGGATGACTCATGATTTTTAGACACATTGTGCTATTGCTTAACAAGGCTCTTGGCGATAATCGGAAGACAGAAGACGGTCTCCTAGCAACAAGATAACACACATTGCGAAACCCACCCGATAACAGGAGAAGGAACTGTATAAAACGGGACTAAAGAGTCGTAACAGGGTGGCAGCTGTCGGAGCGCAGGCTCCCTGTCACCCAGCGCTGTATTTGCTTATGCCCCGCTTGCTGTAATTAATAAAATTCTAATTGGGACTAAAACTTTGAGTCGTGCAATTTATAACAATTTGGTGCCGTGACTCGGATGAGAATGTTCTGGTAGAATAGGAATACTGGGGGGGGGCGCCCCACCTCTGGTGGCCCCAGGATCTCTGTAACCTACCCCGCTCTCACCGACGAACCTAAAACTCGGGACATAAGCAAAGGAGACCGGTCGACCCTATAAACTTTGTGCACAGAGGTCCGGACGAAGACGCAGGATGCGTGAGTATTGTGTGAAGTTTCACACGGGTAGCCGTTCGGTCGGGGTCGGGTATCCTGGAGTGTGCCTGTGTGAGAGGGAAGCCGGCAGCCGGACATCCCGAGTGAGTGTGGACCCTCAGTAGTGCGGTTCCCATTGCCCGCGAGGGCGTGGGCCACGAACAAGGGGAAGCGATTGGTTGCACAGGTGTGATAAAAGGCACTCCAGAAGATGGGACAGGGGAAGAGCAAGCCCCCTCCACCCATGAAACTCCCACCTGTACCTAAAGACAGTCCGCTAGGATTCATGCTAACTGACTGGAAGCAGTATCCTGGGACTAGAGACAAGGATAAGGCCAAAATGATACACTATTGTGTAGAAGTATGGGGTGGGAAAGAAATATCTAGAAATATTTTTTGGCCTGTATTTGGGTCATCGGAAGAGTGGGTTAGGCAGAAATTCAACTTATGGGTAAACACTAAAACCCCCTTTAGTCAGGAAGAGAGTGACTATGCAAATATATGGGGTGAGACCCCGGGAGTGTTCTTATTCAACCTAAACGAAAAACCTGACCCCTGTGGGGATAAGAAAAGAGGAAAACGAGAGGAAGAAGTTCCCTTAGTTCCACCACCGTATGTACCACCACAAGCCCTTCCACTCCCGGATAATGAAAATACACAGGAACAAGCTGAGACCCCACCTAGAGGTCCGATGACTAGACAAAGGGCAAGACAACAAAATATATACCTTTTAAGGGAAATGCCCATGGGGGGACCTCAGGCTGGGATAGGGTTTATCTCTGTCCCACTAAGCTCAGGGGACATACGGGACTTCAAAAAAGAAATGGGGAACTTGTTAGAAGATCCACTAGGAGTATCAGAGAGAGTGGACCAATTCCTAGGTCCAAACATTTATACTTGGGACGAATTACAATCCATATTGGGCATCCTTTTCACATCTGAAGAAAAAAAACATGATTAGACGTGCAGGAATGCACATTTGGGATGCCCAGCATGCACAAGGGCCACACGCAGACCTTAAATGGCCATTACAAAATCCCAACTGGAATCATCAGAACCCAGAACACCGGGGACACATGCAGGATTTAAGAACAATAATCATCCAGGGCATCCGTGAGGCAGTCCCTAGAGGGCAGAATATTAACAAAGCATTTAATGAAAGGCAAAAGAAGGAGGAAACCCCAACTGAGTGGCTAGAAAGATTAAGAAAGAATTTGCAATTATATTCGGGGATGGACCCTGAAGCCCCAGTGGGGCAAGCCCTGCTCAAAACACAGTTTGTTGCAAAATCATGGGAAGATATTAGGAAGAAATTAGAAAAATTGGGCAATTGGCAGGAGAGGGGATTGGACGAGTTATTGAGGGAAGCTCAGAAGGTATATGTGCGGAGAGAGGAAGAAAGCCACAAAAGACAAGTAAGAATGATGGTCGCTGCAGTACAGGAAAGCAGAAGACTAGAAACACCCCGAAGGGACAGGTTAGACAAGCCTTCTCATCAGAAGTGGGAAGAAGTGTCGCCAAAGAATAGAGAAACACGAGCCTGTTTTTATTGTGGAGGAAAAGGACATCTGAGAAAGGATTGCAGAAAAAGAATGAAAGATGAGAGAATGTTTAAGGAAGACTAGGGAGGTCAGGGGCTCTATTTGCTGGGGACCAGGACACACCAGGAGCCCTTGATAAAAATAGAAATAGGTCCCCAGCACCAGGAATTAGAGTTCCTGGTAGACACAGGGGCTGAAAGATCAACCATTCAAAAACTGCCCCTTTGGTGCACCTTTGCCTGAGAAACTGCCCTGGTAGTTGGGGCAAAGGGGGAGCCTTTTGAAGTAAAATCAGTAATGGATGTAGTAATTGAAACAGACAAAAAGATTAAATTGGGTAACTTCTTAATAGTACCAGAGGCAGAATATAATCTATTAGGAAGAGACTTAATAATAGAATTGGGGATTAATTTAGAAATAGTAGATAAGGAGTTAAAGATTAAGCTATGCCCCCTTAGAGTGGAGGATGAGCAGAGAATAAACCCTGAAGTATGGTATACACCTGAAAGTGTGGGACAACTGGATATACCACCTTTTACAGTTACCCTTAAAAATCCAGATATCCCTGTTAGGATAAAGCAATATCCCATATCCTTAGAAGGACGAATGGGACTTAAACCTGAAATTGATAGACTGGTTAGCAAAGGACTACTGGAATCTTGCATGTCACCATTCAACACACCAAGACTCCCCGTCAAGAAGCCAGATGGTACTTATAGGCTAGTCCATGACTTAAGGGAAATTAACAAAAGGACTGTAGCTCGCTTCCCAGTAGTAGCTAACCCATATACCTTATTAAGTAACTTGGGGCCTAATAATTGTTGGTATAGTGTAATAGACTTAAAAGATGCCTTTTGGGCCTGCCCCCTTGCAGAAAGTAGCCGGGATTATTTTGCCTTTGAATGGGAAGATCCAGAGACCCATAGGAGACAGCAATTGAGGTGGACCGTATTACCTCAAGGGTTTACGGAATCCCCTAACTTATTTGGACAAGCTGTAGAACAAATCCTCCAAGATTACAAGACCAGGCCAGGAGTAACTTTGGTACAGTATGTAGATGATTTACTACTAGCAGGGGAAAGAGAGGACGACGTTCGAAAAGAAAGCATAAAGTTACTAAACTTTTTGGGACTTAAAGGCTTAAAGGTATCAAAAGCCAAGTTGCAATTTGTGGAAGAAGAAGTTAAATATTTAGGCCACTACCTTAGTAAGGGTGAAAAAAGAATTGACCCTGAGAGAGTAAAAGGTATATCAGCCTTGCCACCCCCAAAGAACAAGAGGCAAATTAGGCAGCTTTTGGGACTAGTAGGATATTGTAGACAATGGATTGAAAACTATAGTAGCAAGGTTAAATTCTTATATCAAAAACTTAGTCAAGAAGGATTAATGAAATGGACCCAGGAGGATGAGGAATGTTTAAAAGGAATACAACAGGACTTAATCCAAGCCCCCGTACTCAGTCTACCTGATTTAAAAAGACCCTTTTATTTATTCATAAACACAGATAATGGAACAGCCTACGGGGTATTGACTCAGGATTGGGCAGGGAAGAAGAAACCTGTGGGGTACCTATCCAAACTGTTAGACCCAGTTAGTAAAGGATGGCCTACCTGCTTACAAGTAGTTGTAGCCTGTGCTCTTCTGACGGAAGAAGCACACAAAATAACATTTAACAGCAAATTAAAGGTGTTATCTCCTCATAATATTAGGGGAATTTTACAACAAAAAGCAGATAAGTGGATTACAGACTCCAGACTTTTAAAATACGAAGGCATCCTTCTAGACTCCCCTAAACTGACCCTAGAAGTGACGGGCTTGCAAAATCCGGCCCAATTTTTATATGGGGAGCCAGATGAAAAGGAATTAGCTCATAACTGCATGACAACTATTGAGGAGCAAACTAAAATAAGACCAGACTTAGAGGAGGAAGAATTAGAAACAGGGGAAAGGCTATTTGTAGATGGATCATCACGGGTTATAGAAGGAAAAAGAGTGTCAGGCTATGCAATTATAGGGGGACCGGAACTAGAGATTATAGAATCAGGCCCCCTGAATAAAACTTGGTCTGCACAAGCCTGTGAATTGTATGCTGTATTGAGAGCGTTGGAAAGATTAAAAGATACAGAAGGGACAATTTATACAGACTCTAAATATGCATTTGGGGTAGTGCACACCTTTGGGAAAATATGGGAAGAAAGGGGATTAATGAACTCCCAAGGAAAGGATTTAATACATCAGGAATTAATCAAAAGGGTATTAATAGCATTGAGAAAACCTAAGAAAATTGCTGTGGTACATTTGAGAGGACATCAGAGAGGAATAGATTTTAGAAGTAGAGGAAACAATGCAGCAGATCAGGAGGCCAAGAAAGCCGCTCTAATGATAATACGACAAAAAGAAAAAGGGGGGCCCGGGACAGAGTCATTGGATGAGGAGAAAGCAGAATATAAATTTACTAAAACAGAAGAGCAGAGGTTATCTCAAATAGGAATATGTAAAGACCAGGATGGAAAATGGAAACTCTCTGATGGACGAGAAGTATTGCCAAAGGCAATAGCGCTGGAAATTTTGCATAGAATACACGAGAAAACTCACTGGGGAACCCAAGCTATAGTAGATCAGTTTGGAATTAAATATATGTGTATTGGAATTCATAACCTGGCCAAACAAGTAGTAGCAGGATGCACAACTTGTTTGCAAGTGAACAAGGCCAACTTTAGAAAACAACCTCTGGGAGGACGACCGTTAGCCCAAAGGCCGTTTGCAAACATACAAGTAGATTTTACAGAATTACCCAAGGTTGGGAGAGTGAAGTATTTGTTAGTTATAATAGATCACTTAACTCATTATGTGGAGGCATTTCCCACCACCAGAGCTACCACACAAGCTGTGGTAAAAGTGCTGCTAGAAAATATAATCCCCAGGTACGGGGCACCTGAAACAATGGACTCTGACAGAAGCCCCCATTTTGTGTCCAAAATCCTTAATGAAACAATGAAGTCCCTGGGAATTAAGTGGGAACACCATACTCCATGGCACCCTCAGAGTTCAGGACGGGTGGAAAGGATGAATGGGGAAATTAAAAAACAGTTAACTAAATTAATGATTGAAACCAAACTATCATGGACAAAATGCTTACCGCTTGCATTGCTGAATATAAGAACCCAGCCAAGAACAGACATAGGTCTATCTCCTTTTGAAATGTTGTACGGGATGCCTTATCATGTAGAGAAGCCTTTAACCCATCCCAGTGTAAGAGACCAAGACATCAATCAATACATCACTGCCTTAATGGCATATCGAGAAGAAATGTGGAAGAAGGGTCTTATAGTACAAAGACCCCCATTAGACATTGCACTGCATCAAATAAAACCAGGAGACTGGGTATTAATCAAAACATGGAAAGACACTACCCTATCGCCCCGATGGGAAGGACCTTACCTTGTATTACTCACAACAGAAACGGCAATAAGAACAGCTGAGAAGGGATGGACTCACGCTAGCAGGATCAAGGGCCCT
>JANEHK010001324.1:0-11628 GCA_025960845.1 Tachycineta bicolor | reverse complement strand
AAACATTGCAAATTAAAAAAAAAAAAAAAAAAAAAAAAAAAAAAAAGAGAAAACTGGGAATGGGAGTGATTGTGACCAAATATACTGAGACTAAATTAAGGGCACTGAAAAGGATCAACACTTGCCAAAAATACTCCAATTCAAATGCTGCAACCAGGTGAGAAGTGGAAATAAAGGAAGGAAGGAGAGGAAATTAAATTGAAGAAATGCAAGCTTAAAATGAAAAATGGGAAATTTTGAAAGCCCGTGAGAAGGAAAAATGAATGGGATGACAAGAAGTGCAGGGAATAGGATGGAAGCTTGCCCAGTTAATCTTCATAAAATCACAAGATTTCATTCCCTTTCCCAAAGCAAGGTCTACCTTTTGGGAAAGGAGAATGAAATCTTGAATACAGAGAACAAAGTCTAACAAACGCTCAGGAAAGGAGATATGATGTGAAACAATTCAAATGAAAACAACCGAAATAATTTGGAACAGGAGTGATTGCGACCAAATGGACTGAGCTGAAATGAGGGGCACTGAAAAGGACCAACACTTGTCAAAATAATCCAAATCAACTGTTGACACCTGGTACAAAATGTAAATAAAAGAAGGAGAGAAAATTAAATTGAAGAAATGCAAGCTTAAAATGAAAAATTTGAAAATACGTTAAAAGCAAAAGTGGATGGGATGACAAGAAGTGCAGGGAAAGGGACTGAAGCTTGTCCGTTTAATCGTCATTGAAATCTTGAAAACAGGGAACAAAGTCTAACAAACACTCAGGAAAGGGGATATAATGAGAAACAATGCGAATGAAAACAACCGAGATAATTTGGAACCAGAATTACTGAGACGAAATGGACTGAGCTGAAATGAGAGGCACTGAAAAGGACCAGCACTTGACAAATATACGCCAATTCAAATGCTGCAATCAGGCAAGAAAATGAAACAGATGAAGGAGAGGTAAAGAAATTAAAGAAATGCAAGCTTAAAATGAAAATAGGAAAATTTTGAAAGCACGTGAAAAACAAAAAGTTAACGGGATGATAGGAAGTGCAGGGCAAGCAACTGAAAAAAATTAACAGACGCTCAGGTAAGGAGATATGGTGTGAAACAACGCGAATAAATACAAAAAGGAAAAATTTGGAACCGGAGTGATTGTGACCAAATGGACTGAGATGAAATGAGGGGCAATGAAAAGGAAAAATACTTGGCAAACATACTCCAATTCAAATGCTGTAATAAGGCAAGAAATGGAATAAATGAAAGAGAGGAAAAGAAATGGAAGAAATGCAAACATAAAATGAAAAAAGGAAAAATTTTGAAAGCACATGAAAATCACAAAGTGGATGGTATGACAGAAAGTACAGGGAAAGGGACAGAAGGTTGCCCAAAAATTCTTCATTGAAATGGCAAGATTTCATTCCCTGTGGAAAGTTTTCCTTTTGGGAAAGGGAATGAAATCTTGAAAACAGGGAACAAAGTCTAGCAAACACTCAGGAAAGGAGATATGATGTGAAACAGTGCAAATGAAAACAACTGAGAATATTTGGAACCAGAATGATTGAGACCAAATGGACTGAGCTGAAATGAGGGGCACTGAAAATGACCAACTTTTGCCAAATTACTCCAATTCAAATGCTAACATCAGGCAAGAAATGAAAATAAAAGAAGGATGTTGCAGTTCCTTAAGCAAGGTCCCCATGCCTGGTCTAGCTCAGGCACCATGTTTGCTGGCCGCACCAGCTAACCCGATCCTGTGGGGCCTTGGATCCCACACGACCTCGGCAGCAGGCACAGGTGGTGCAAGGCAACGACGGTGGAGACAGAAATGCGGACTCTGCTGAACGGGTCACAAGATTTAATTGGAGCCCCGGCGTGGGAGCTCCTGACCTCCAGGTAACTGCCTAGGCAGAGACCCCCAGGCTGCTTGCCAGCAGCTTTTATCTGGGGGTGGAACCAGGAGAAGAGGCAGTGGGTGAGCAAATCAGAGATCACCGGGGAGGCGTCACACAGATGAATGTTATTTTCAAAAACCATACACGAATGATGAGGAGGGACCTCCTCTGGATCTGACCTATCACTCAGTGCCCTTGGAAGAACTTTCTAACTCCAGGAGAAGGCCCCAAGATGACAGGCAGACCCCAGAGGAGGGGGGGTGGGGGACTGAGATATAACGGTTGGAGGGGAGAAGAGCAGGGAAAGATCATTAGGGGGAACAAACTGGGATACATAGAACAAACCATAAATTAATAGCACATACAATAAAACCAAAAGAAAATCCCACACCACTATAGAGCTCCCCACCAGCTCTTTTAAGGTGGTCCCGAGGTTAGACCAGGCTCCCTTGGAGAAGGAGTTCCAATTATGATAATGCATAAGCAAAAGAAGCTAGCAAAATGAGGCATTCATAAAAGCTCCCATTGGAGTGCCAGCTAAAGGTAAAGGTGCCTGTTAAAAGTCTTGTGCACACGAACCATGTGGGAAAACGGACTGTGTAGGTACCACAGTGTTGGGCAGGGGCATGGCTGTACATTTGTGTGTGTGCAGAATATCTAAAATTGGGGCTGGTAGCCCAGACCCCTGAAGCAAGTGCGAACCTCCCAGTACCGTGTTTTTGCTCTCTGTGAGGAGACTGGCTGGGAAAGGAGGGAAGCCAAAAGAGAGAATGAGTGAGGTTCCCTGGGAGGGACTGGCAGGGAGGGTCCCAGCCCGAGAACCCAGGGGAAGGTCCTCGAGGAGAAGGGAGCGATCTGATCACTGGGCGAGGTGAATAAGGAGGGACCCATTGAGTCAAGTTCCATTTTCTTTGAGAAGTAAATAGTTGCTAACTTTAGTACAAGACTAAGAGGGATTGCGAGGGGAAGTGGCTAGAAGGATGTAGTCAGGGAAGACAGATTGTGAGAAAGATTGGAATTAGGCATGAGGTAAACAGTGGGTAAAAAACAAGATAGTGCAACAAAATAATAAGGGAGAGGATTGAACCACAAAGTGAGTGAGGGAGACCAAAATTTTCCTGGTACCAGGGATTTCGTGGTTTGTTGACCCCAAAACTGGGTCCAAACAAGAGTAAGTCCTTAGATCCAGGGGCTATGAATTATGAAGGAAATTCACAAGAGCCTGGTATACCTGCGAACAGTGAGGAGGGTTCTCAGAAGGGGAGCATCCCTCAGGACAGTCCACTGGGGATGATGTTACAATACTGGGATGCATGGGAATCCTGAAGAGGAAAAATAAGCAGAAAATGATTAATTATTGTATGTTTGAATGGACAAAGGAAATTATCTGGAAAGATAATTTATATTGGCCAAAGTTTGGACTGTTTGAAGATTGGATTTTCCTGGCTTTGAATTTGTATGTGAATTCAAACAAACCTTTTATGCAGGAAGAAAGCGAATATGCTGCTCTGTGGCTTCCCGGGGGAAAGGGTGAATTTGTCACTCGAAGGCAAGGAATCAAGGGTTTTCTGTTCTATCCTTTACAAACTAGAGGTCAAGCAGCCAAAAAAGACAGACACAAGCCCTAGGATCCATTAGATCACCTCCCACCCCCTTATAGGCAACCTCATCAGCCCGTTCAACCCCAAGCCCCAAGGGTCCTCCTGTAAATGCAAACACACCCCCTATTCAGGAGGGGCCAGTAGCACATAGAACTAGAGGTGGGGAACAGGGAGAAGTGATGATGGGGATGGGGAAGCAAAAATGGAAGATGGACTATACCCGCTTAGAAAAGTTCCAATGGCAAATCCAGAACAGAGACCTACTGGTGATGTGAGTGTTCCCCTGAACACAGGGGATGTTAGGGAGTTTAAGGAGGAGATGAGCAGGCTGCTAGAGGATCCTACTGTTGTGGCAGAGAGATTAGATCAGTTCTTGGGACCGAATACATACACCTGGGTGGAACTGCAGTCTATCTTAGGAATCTTGTTTACCATGGAAGAAAGAGAAATGATTAGACATTCAGGAATGAGGGTTTGGAATAGAGAATGTCAGGGGCCAAACCAGGGGGATCAGAAATGGCCTATGCAAGATCCAGGTTGGAATAATCAGAATGAAAGACACAGGCAGAATAGGAGTGATCGCCGGTGGATGATTATCCGAGGAATCCGGGAAGCAGTGCCCAAGGGGCAGAATATAGGGAAAGCTCTAAGTGAGCACCAAAGGAAGGATGAAGCCCTGGCAGACTGGTTAGAAAGACTAAGAAAATCCTTGCAGTTATTTTCAGGTGTAGACCCCCATACAGCAGCAGGACAGGTCCTTTTGAAAACACAATTTGTAGCTAAGACCTGGGGCACATCAGGAAGAAGCTGGAAAATGTAGAAAATTGGCAGGATAGGGGGCTTCAGGAATTGTTAGGAGAAGCACAGAAAGTGTATGTGAGAAGAGATGAGGAGAGGCAAAAGACAAAACCACAGATTTTAATGGCAGCAGTCAAGGAAACACAGACAACCATGAATACAGAGAAGCGCTCAGGAAAGAACAAACAACAGAAAAAGGCAGGTCCCACCTCTGGGGATACGAGACACATGTGTTTTTCCTGTCACCAGAAAGGACACTTACAAACTTCTTGTCCCACCTCCAGAAGTACAGGACCCACTTGTTTTTATTGCCACAAAAAGGGGCATATATCAAAATTCCTTGGAAAGAGGCAGCAAGATGAGAAAATACTTCAAGAAGACTAGGAGGGTCAGGGGCTCTATTTAATGAGGACTGTACACCTAGAAGAGCCCTTGATAAAACTGAAAATAGGTCCTCAAAATGAAGAAATCACATTTCTGATGGACACAGAAGCTACAAAGTTGACAGTAAGAAAACTACCACAAGGATGTGAAGTAAGTCATGAACGTGTCCCTGTAATTGGAGTTAAAGGAGAAATTTTTCAGATTCCTGTAATTAAAAATGTGCAGATTGAATTGGATGAAAAATTTAGACTGAATGATTTGGTAATAATACCTGAGGCTGATATTAATTTATTAGGAAGAGACATAATAATAGCTTTGGGGATTAAAATAACACTCTGTAAAGGAAAAATTAAAATCTACTTTTTAACCAAAGAAGATAATTTCAAGATTAGAGACACTGTGTGGTATACTGGTGAAGCAGGAAAATTGAACATTCAGCCCATTATCGTTGAAATACAGAACCCAGAAATCCCCATTCGTGTAAAACAATATCCGATATCACTGGAAGGTCGGAAGGGATTGAAACCCATAATTGAGAATTGAGTACATCAGGTGGTGTTGGAGTCCTGTGTGTCACCACATAATACCCCCATCCTGCCGGTAAAGAAGCCTGATGGTAGCTACTGACTAGTCCAGGATCTCAGAGCGGTAAATCAAAGAACCATTACCCGCTTTCCAGGAGTAGCTAAGCCAGATACCTCCTAATTACATTTGGTACAGTGTCGTGGATTTAAAGGATGCCTTTTGAACTTGCCCTCTGGATGAGGGCAGTAGGGATTGCCTTTGAGTAGGAGGACCCAGATACAGGTAGGAGAGAACAATTAAGATGAACGGTGCTACCGCAAGGTTTTACAGAGGCACTGAATCTTTTTGGGAGAGCGTTAGAAAATCATTGGTAGTCCTTTGAGTTACCCAAAGGAATTAAGCTGCTACAGTATGTAGATGATTTGTTAGTAACAAGAGAAACTGAAGAGGAAATGACAAAGGGTACTATTAAGCTTCTAAATTTTCTTGGAGAAAATGGGATGAAGATATCAAAGTCAAAATTGCAATTTGTAGAGTCAGAATTGCAGTGTTTAGGTCAATGGATTAGTAAGCAAAAGAAAATACTAGACCCTGAATGGGTTCCAGGAATATTGAACATGGGACCCCCAAAGTCTAAAAGAGAAATAAAGCAGTTTTTGAGTCTTTTGGGTTATTGTAGGCAAGAGATAGAAGGGTTTAGCAGAAAAGAAAAACTAATATATGAGAAATTAACTACCAATTGCTTGAAATGGACTGAAAGGGATCAGAAAAAATTTGAGCAAGTTAAAGAAGCCCTACTGCAAGCTCCTGTACTGAGTCTTCCCAATTTAGACAACTCTTTTCAATTATTTGTTAATACAGTTGATCAAATGGCTTATGAAGTATTGACTCAAGATAGGGCAGGAAGCCAAAAACCAGTAGGATATTATTCCAAATTATTGGATCCAGTTACTAGGAGTTGGTCAACATGCCTGCAAGCTCTGGTAGGCACTGCTATGTTACTAGAAGAAGCCCGAAAAGTAACCTTTGGGGCACCACTGGAAGTGTACACACCCCACAATATTAGAGGAATCCTTGCTAAAAAGGCTGAAAAATGGTTAACATAGCACAATATTAAAATATGAGGCTATCTTGAGAGTCACCTCTGAATTAGAGCTGAGAGTGACAAATATACAAAGCCCCACTCAGTTCCTTTATGGAGACCCAGGGGAAGAATTAATACATGATTGCATGGAGGACATAGAATTACAAACAAAAATATGCCCAGATTAAAGAGAACAAGAATTAAAAACAGGAGAAAAATATTTATAGATGGATCATCCCGAGTGGTAGACAGAAGAAGGAAATCTGGGTATGACATAATTTGTGGAGAAAAACTGGAAGTAAAAGAATCTGGTCCCCTTAGCCCATCCTGGTCAGCACAAACCTGTGAACTCTATGCATTATTCTGTGCATTGCTATTATTAAAGGATCGAGAAGGGACCATATACAGCGACTCAAAATATGCCTTTGGGGTAGTGCACACATTTAGGAAAATTTGGAAAGAAAGGGGACTTATAAACACTCAAAGAAAAGGATTACTGCACCAAGGATTGATAATTCAAATTCTTAAAGCTTTGAAGAGTCCAAAAAAAAATAGCAGTGGTTCATGTGAAAGGCCACCAAAGGAGGAGAGGCATTAAAACAAGAAGAAACAATTTGGCTGATGATGAAGCTAAGAAAGATGCCCTAAGGGAAAACAGCAATGTAATTATGACTTTTCAGGAAGCAGGAACACAAAATCAAACACCATACTTTTCTTCAGCAGAAGTAGAAGCCACCAAAAATCTAGGAGCAACTCTAAAAGAGGGACAATGGATTCTCCGTGACAAAACCACAGTTCGAATGGCAGAAAAAGGCTAGACTCATGCTTCAAGGGTAAAAGGACCTATACCAAATAAAGACTGGAAAATTATTTTGAGAATAGGAGACCTGAAAGTAAAATTTAAAAATACTTAAATTTGATTAAACCTTTTTATTGAGGTCCAAAATACAGTTTAAAATAAAAATGTAATTAATCCCTGATATGTCTGAAGAGAGTATTCGGTGCCCAGAGGCTATGGCTCAAATGGAAAATCATTTTCGGCTGTGGATTTCACATCATGCTGCAATACATTTGGTGTGCCACCCACATATTGAAAGAATAACCCAGCCCCAGGAGATTCAAGATATCCTGAGTACAGAAAGGTCAGAAGCTGCCATCCCGCAGAGAGAAGTTTCCATGTTTCAGCAAGGTTGCTGCAAACACGGTCATCAGTGTGAGCGGTGTAAAGCAGTGACCATGAAGTGGCTGAGACAAAGACATTGGCACAGAACAACTGTACCTTGGGACCAAAGAGATGTAGCTTTTATGATTAATTGTATACGATGTTTTAGTAGAGTAGAGTGAGACTTTAGAATACACAAATAGGTTTTAGCACAGATCAGCATTGATACTTATATAATAGAAGTACACATAGCATTTATTTATTTAGCGTATCACATGGAACAATCAGTGGCTTTGAGAACACTGCAAGAACAACAAAGGATAATATAGTAAAAGTAAGACGTGGATACAGTAGGATACCCAGAAACAACAGAAAAAGATAAATTGCCTTGCTTAACCTGTTCATGTTATATAACTCCTTTGATAGTTAACAATTAAATGTTTGTGTTTTGTAATTGCAACTAACTTTAATTTATTAGGAAAATTAGGCATTCTGGATTGGCTGTTGACTGCAACTCCATTGAGTTTGAAGGCAGAACAATGCCGGTGGGAAGGGATTAGACACTTCCTTGATCAATGGAAACAGCCTGAACTCATTGAAAATCTTTAAGAGGGCCTCAGCAACTAACACTAACAGATTTCATTCAGGAACTACAATTCCAGAACAAGAAACTGGAAACACCTGTTACTAAAAGAGTCCAAGAACAAGTGTCACACTGGGAGTGTACTAAGCATGGCTTAGAGTGTCGCCCATGGGTTTGTGTTATTGGTACGCTTTGCCTTAATTTGTGGTGGAGAGTAACAAGAGCAGAAGAAAGAGAGAGACAGTTGACTTGTTTCACTTGCTTAGATGGCGTGCGTGAACAGTTAACTTTAGAAATCTTTTCCAGTGATTTTTTTGGAACACCTTTGAGATATGAAGATGGAACCTTTTATGCAATGGTCCAAATAACAGAAAATTTAGACCAATGAGTTTTTACTATATTAGCTTTTAAGCAGGTGAGAGAGGAAACGATTCATGGTATTATTGAGCACTGTATCATAATTAACAGTTCCTCTGGAAAAGGAATTTGTGTGCCACGCTATAGACACATTTCTTACGTGAATTGGCATTGTGAATGTGCCTATTGGTGGTGATGAAGATTTTATAATTATCCCCGACATCAGAGAAAAAAGTGACCAACAAATCAGGTTGTTAACTGAAGTAGTGAAAAAGCAAATCTTATTGTGGTGTGCACATCTCTGGAGCTTTGGTGGTTTAGACTAAAAGAGGAAATAGCTGACTAACCCAGAGAGAGAGAGAGAGAGAGGGCAGTGCTGTGAGAACTGTGAGTAATCTGTGCCATCCTTGAAACAAACACGAGGCCAAGGGTACCAGTGAGACCAAATGCACCAGTGACTAGATCCCAGGATATAAACTTTGCTGCCAAGAATCCTGACATCTTGGCCCTTGGCTGCAACCCAAAGGACCTTGAGGATGGTAGAAAGTCAAAACTCCTGAGGATTATTTTCACTGTGTTTGTCGTGATGCCCTTGGCAACTGGCCAAAACTATGGAGCCACTCTGGACAGAGTCCATGAGAGAAGGGAATGAGCAATGCAGGAACAGGCGATAATAAAACAAGCAGCACAAGAGTGGGCAATGAGAGAACAATCTATGCAAAAACAAAGTCCCAATAATGTTGATCCCTGTAATAAATGCCATCACTCCATGTGGGTCAAGGACAAGATGGAATTTGTGTTTGTGGCACTTCCACATGTTAATGATGCCTGCCATGATCACAGCAATTTTATAGAAGCTTGTGTTAAAAATAGAACAATGTGTTGGGCAGAGAAAAATTTAGGATTTAATGGATGAACTCCTTATCCTTACAGTGATCAAATTTGTCCTCAATATGAAAACTTTTTTTTTGTTTTGAGAAAGATGAGAATGGGAATGATCTAAGTATAGGTATAGGAAGTACAGCACTAATGAAAAAAAGAAGAAAAGCTAAAAAAAAGAAACAAAAGAAATATGAAAAAAAGGGCATAGAGAAAGAAATAAAGGAACTGGATAAGCAGTATGAACAATTGAAACAGCAGTATAGCAACTGGGATTTAACAACCTCAGCTAAGAGCCTTTTAGTATATTTGATGCAAGAAATTGCTGCGGAATTAGGATTATCCAAATGCTGGATCTGTGGGAATGGCTGAAAGATGGCTGTGGAGAGGTGAGAGTCTAGCTCCAGCACAATTTTTAAAATTGGAATCATACTCAAATTTCCAAGACATTAAAACACCCTGAAGGATGGATTTTGAGTCATCAAGTAATTGGAACAGTCTGTGTGACTCGAGAAGGAAGGAAATATAATGAAGTAGCAGGATATACTCCTTGCATATCTACTTTAGTAGTTAATTTGAATAATAAAACTAAGACTGGGTGACTAAAAACTTTTACGGGGTATTAAGGAATAATAAAAGGAAATTAATTGTGAGTGGAATAATCAAACTGATTTTTGCTGGTATATAGTGAATTACCTGAAAAGTGGGAGGGAACCTGTACCTTAGGAGTTATACGACCCTCCTTTTTCATCATACCAAGGTCTAGGAGCAATATGCTAGGAACACTGCTTTATGAGAATCTAGAAAGGAATAAAAGAGATTTAAACCTCAACTTCCCAAAGGCAGGGGGAAACCAGGAATGAGGGGAAGACGAATGGCCTGCAGAAAGAATTATAGCATATTATGACCCAGCAACTTGGGCTGAGGATGGATCTTGGGGATATAGGACCCCAATTTATCAATTGAATCAATTGAGGAGACTCCAGGCAGTAGTGGAGGTTGTATCAAACCATACTTCTGATGCCCTAAAGTTACTGGCCAAGCAGCATTCACAAATGGGAGCATTTGTATATCAAACCAGAATTGCCCTAGATTATCTGTTGGCTGAAGAAGGGGGAGTTTGAGGAAGATTTAAGGAACTTGAGTGCTGTGTGGAGAGAGTTGATCATGGGGAAGCCATCACAAAACTTGCTGGAGAAATTAAAAGGGTGGCACACATACCTGTTCAAAAGTGGAATTCTATTCTAAAAACAGATTGGTGGGATAACCTCTTTGGAGGAGTCTGGTGGAAGAAGGTGGGATTTATGCTGTTCTGGATTCAGATTGTTATTCTTACCATGCATGATTCCCTGTCTTATTAGACTAATCCACCCAGTGATACAAGGAATGCAAATGACAGCAATGCCCATTGATCCAGAATTGGCAGCAAAAGGGAAACCAAATTGTTTGATGATATTAAAAACTAGACCTACTCACACTCAAAAGAAAGGACCTGAAGAGATGCTGACTGAACATAAAGAGACTACTCTAGCACAAGAGATGTCAACCAAATTTGAGAAGGAATGTGAAAAGCTTGATGCAGCATGAGAGACGTTAGAAAAATTAGAGGCTGAAATGAGAGACTGTGAAAAGCTGCATTATTGGGAATATAGAACAACTCGAGATTCAGTTTTAATTAAAAATTAAAATGAATCAATATGATTAAAAAGATAAATGGTGTAAGTTGTAATAAATGAAAATGATTCCTGCTAATTGTTACCAAATTAATATTTTAGAAATATATATTTTAGAAAGTATTTGTGAAAAGTAATAAAGGGAAAAGTAGATGTGATTGTGTTACAAAGCAGATGGGCCCCTTGGCAGATGCTACATGAGAAAAATGAGATACAGGATGCAGTTTGAGATAAGCAAAATTTCAAAGCTGGATTGGCCAAAGCTGGGACTCCAAGGTAGGGAGATGGGCCCTTTGCAGATGCTATGGGATACAGGATTGTTAAGATAGAACTGGCCTTGAGATGGAGAAAGTTGGGACTATTCCAAGGTAGGGAGTTTGGGTGGTGTTTTCATCCATGAAATAATTACTTTTTGGAACATAATGCTTATTTATGTATAATGCAAATCTTAGAGCGCACGTGCAGCCAGTACGGTTATTCATAGGACGAGAGGAAGATGATGAGCCTTCATCTGAAGAAGACCACCAAAAAGCCATGAAGATCCCCTAACAACAAGTGGAGCATGCACTATGTTGTATAGTGACATAGATTTTACAAATTAAAAATAGGAGATTTACTAGAAATACTAATTATTATATATTAGCATACAGTATATGAGTTTAAGTTGGATTACTTTGTTTTGCATTTGAGGTAGGGTGAGAAAT
>JANEHK010001323.1:0-12952 GCA_025960845.1 Tachycineta bicolor | reverse complement strand
TCCAGCTCCCCCAGGATTCTCCATTCCCTTCTCCAGCTCCCCCAGGACTCTCCATTCCCTTCTCCCGCTGCTCCAGGATTCTCCATTCCCTCCTCCCGCTGCTGCAGCCCCGTTCCCTGGGATCAGATCCCAAAATCTCCTCTGGAGGATCCCAGATCCCTCTTTTTCTCCGGGATGAACATTCCCAGCTCCCCCAGGATTCTCCATTCCCTTCTCCCGCTGCTCCAGGATTCTCCATTCCCTTCTCCAGCTCCCCCAGGACTCTCCATTCCCTCCTCCAGCTCCCCCAGGATTCTCCATTCCCTCCTCCCGCTGCTCCAGGACTCTCCATTCCCTTCTCCCACTGCTCCAGGACTCTCCATTCCCTTCTCCAGCTCCCCCAGGATTCTCCATTCCCTCCTCCCGCTGCTCCAGGACTCTCCATTCCCTTCTCCCACTGCTCCAGGACTCTCCATTCCCTTCTCCAGCTCCCCCAGGATTCTCCATTCCCTTCTCCCGCTGCTCCAGCCCCGTTCCCATCCCCGGCCACGCTCCAGCCCCTCAGTGAAGGCCAAAACCTCCTTCTCCCGAACCTTCTGGGGGCTGATCCTTGGGGTTCCCTTCCAGCCTGGGACACCCCGAGATCCCTGGAGGTGGCCCTGACCTGCGGAAGGTCGGGTTCTGGGTGGTGACCTGGACACATCCGAATTCCACCCAGGCGCTCCAGGCTTCCCCCCTCCCGCCCCGGGGCTGCGATTCCACCTTCCGGGGATTTATCCGGGGAATTAAAGATCTAAACCAGACCCGTCAGCCGTGGTTTTGTTTAAAGATGAAAAGAACCCCCCCGGGAAAATCGGGGCGCCGTCATTGTTCCTGAGCTCCCGGCAAATCCCCTTGGGTGGTGGGGAGGAATCCCTCCGCTTCCGGAGGTATTTGTGTTGTTTAATTCTTTAATCACCACCTCTGGAGGTACAAAAATGCCCCCAGAGCTCTCCGTGAGAGAGGAAATCCGAGGAAAAATGGGTTTTGTCCTTAGATTCTTAGGGATGGGACAGTAGGAAATGGGAGGCCGCCAAAAACTTGATTTTTTTAAAATGGGATTGAACACAGGGAATCGCCTCAGAAATGGACAGAAATTGACGAGAATGTAAATGGACGTAAACCGGCATAAATCGAGGTAAATTATCTGAAACGGACAGAAACTGACATAAAACAGAGGAACAGAAATAGGAATGAGCAGAGCAGGTGGCGGCGATTTACTTTAATCCCGTATTTCCCCTTCGATCTCAGTGAAAAACCACTCCAAAATATCATCCCTTTATCTGGGAGCTGGATTCCGGGTGAGGGCCCAGAAACTGCTCCAAACCCTGAGATCCCAGGACCTGAGCCGGCCCCAGCTCCGCGCGGTAATTCCCAGTTTTTATCCCGTTTATTTTCCTGCCCGGGGCTGCCCCGATGAACTCCGGCTTGGGGATGGAGTTCTGCCCCGATCCGGGATAACGACGCCCGCGGTTTCCTCTCTGCCAAGCGGCCTCGGAGCCCAATTTGGAAAATTATAGGGAAGAGCCAAGCAGCTGTCGCAGCTTCCTCTGATTTCATCTCCGTATGCAAAGCAGCCGGGAAGGATCAGAGCAGAGCCCTGGAATTCCTGAAGCCAGAAAATCAATTTACCTACGACAACAACAACAACATCAACAACAACAACAACATCGGGGTGCCGGGAAAAAAAAAAAAACAAACACCCAAAAAACAGGGTGAGGAATTTTCCAGATAAATCTCTGGAGTCGGTTTGTTTGAGGTGAGTCTGGAGCTCCTCAGCCCAAGCTGCTGCTCCTTAAAGTTTTGGTTTTTTTTTTTTTTTTTTTTTTTTTTAAATATAAAAAAAAAAAAATTTTTTTTTTTTTTTTTTTTTTTTTTTTTTTTGGTTTTTTTTTTTTTTTTTTTTTTTTTTTTTTTGTGGTTTTTTTTTTGTTTGATTTTTTTGTTGTTGTTTTGTTTTGTTTTGTTTTTTCCCCTGCAAATCCTTTGCAGAAAGAGCCAAAATTCCTGACGTATACATTTATTTGTTTAAATTCATATTTCCAGAAGGATTTTCTCTTCCAGCTGGGGAGGGAGTTTATCTGTTATCTCCTAATGAACTCTTTGATCTGAGGCAGGTTCAGGGGTTGTGAAAGGAGTTTCGAGCCGGTGCCAGGGGTTTGCGTTTGGGAGCTGATTATTTATTTTATTTTATTTTTTTTATCTGGGGAAGGATCTCCGTGGAATATCAAGGCTGTGGAATTCTGCAAAGGAAAGGAACCCATTAAAGATTCCAGGGGAAAAAAAACAAAACAACAAAACAAACCTCCAATTCCAGAAACCAAACCTTGGGGATTTTTTGGGAGTTTTGTGCCTCAGACCAATTTCCCCTCCATTGGAAAAACCTCCAAGTCAGTGGGACGAGGTTCTTATGGACTTTTCTCAAATATTGGGTTTGGTAACTCCTGCAGTTGCCTCAGCTGTCAATCACTGTAATTAATGGGTGCTTTTAATTGCCACAAATTAAGTGAGTCAGACTGTTCTGTGCTGCTCATGTGTCTCCTCTGCTCATTAGATTGATTCCAGAGCCATGAAATGTAAATAAAATCATTTGTTTGGGGCTTTGTTTTTGTGTTTTCCTTTCAGTTTAATAATTCACCACAGCTGAGAAGGAAGAGTCGTTTTGTTGGTTTTATTTTTAATGTAATGGTGAGGGTGGAAATCACATTATCAGCGTTTTCCAGGCCTTGGGGAATTTTTTTGTGCTGAGTTTGTGGGCCTGGAGTTCAGGCAATGTTTGCTCTGAGTCCCCCAATCCTAAATTAAATTCCTCTCTTCATCTTGGCCTCTAAAAAACACATCCCCAAAGGAAAATCCAACTCCTTCCCGGTTTTTAGTGTTTTCTGGAGGTTTATTCCCAAGGGTTTGACCCTGGAGGTGAGGAATCGCTGATAAACTAAAAAATCCTGAGCTGGTGCCTTTTCTTAGCTGGACTTTTGTCCAGGAATTGCTTCCGTACCTCGAACGTCCTGCCTGGGATGTGAAAAGGAAATTATCTGTTCAAAGGACAGCTCCAGGAACAGAAATCCCATAAAAAACCGACGGGGCGAACACAAAGCGCACACACAGAGCGAGTATTTTAGGGAAAATCCACGCGGTTTAGGGAAAATCCATGCGTTTTAGGGAAAATCCACGCGTTTTCGGGAAAATCCATGCGTTTTAGGGGAAATCCACCTGTTTTAGGGGAAAATCCACCTCTTTTAGGGGAAATCCAACTGTATTAGGTGAAATCCACCTGCTTTAGGTGAAATCCACCTGTTTTAGGGGAAAATCCACCTGCTTTAGGAGAAAATCCACCTGCTTTAGGGGAAAATCCACCTCTTTTAGGGGAAATCCAACTGTATTAGGTGAAATCCACCTGCCTTAGGTGAAATCCACCTGTTTTAGGGGAAAATCCACCTGCTTTAGGAGAAAATCCACCTCTTTTAGGGGAAATCCAACTGTATTAGGTGAAATCCACCTGCTTTAGGGGAAAATCCACCTCTTTTAGGAGAAAATCCACCTGTTTTAGGTGAAATCCACCTGCTTTAGGGGAGCTCCTCCTCAGTGGATGGAGAGATTTCCAGCAAAGGCCCGGGAAGGGTGAAGCACCTGCAGCGCCCTGTGTGGGACTGGGAATTATCTCCTAATCCTAAGGCGTTATCAAAACAGTTGCGACAAGCGGGAGGCAGGAGCCGGGAAAACATTCCATTTCACAAGGGGGTTGCGTCAAGGTGGCTCCCGATTTCCCTTCTCCTGACAGGATATAAAAGTGCTCCCGAGCGGGGGCCCTGGAGCTGCCGCTGCTGACTCGTGCTCCTCGCCGGCTGCCTGAGTGGGATTTAACTGAATCAGCTCCTCATTAGAGGTAATTTGGTTTTATGGGCAGCTCTGATGGGAGGTTTTACGTCCTGCCCTCAGTCAGGGGTAGAGTTTTGCTCTCCAAACCCGCTCTGCGTGGGAAGCGGGGCTTGGGATGGAGGCGGATGAAAGGGGGGAAAGGAAATGGGGGCTATGGAGATGCTGAGGGGAGGAATTTTCCGGAACTGAGCATCCTTTATGGGGAAGGGTCGCTCCAAGCCCGTGATCGGGGTGGGATTGATTCCCAAAAGGAGCAGGGAAGGGAATGACGTGGGAGAAGGACAGGGAAGTTCTTCCCAGAATCCACGCTGGGAATAGAGACAGGACAGAAACACAGAGGCGCTTTGGGGGTGACCCAATTGTCCCAGGACCTGAGGGAGCCAAAAGGAGCACCAGGAGAGGCTTTTTCCAAGGGATGGAATGCTGGGAAGAGGGGGGAATGGGTTCACACTGACGGACGGGAGGTTTAGATGGGATTTTAGGGATAAATCCTTCCCTGTGAGCGTGGGGAGGCCCTGGAATGGAATTCCCGGAGAAGCCGTGGCCGCCCCATCTCTGGAAGTGGCCGAGGCCAGGCTGGTCGGGGTTTGGGATCTATGGAAAGCTCCTGCCCATGGCAGGGGTCAGAACTGGATCTTTAAGGTCCGATCCATGATTCCACGGAGCACCAGAGAGGAGTGGGAACAGGGCTGGAAGCATTTTCCCTCAGTTCATCTCCCTTGACCGGTGCCATTTGTGGCAAGGCGGATTGTGCCCTAGAAATGACGATTTTTTTTTTTAAATATTATTATTTAATTTTTTTTTATCCACAAACTCATTTATTCAGGTGATTTAATCCCACACATCCAAATGCCATCCAGCAAATCCCCATTCCCGCAACCCAGCTCCCTTTCCAGCCAGTCCCAAAGGGAATAATCTCCCATCCACCGCCCGCTTCCTACCGGATATCTCAGCCTCATCCCTAAGAATCCGGGGACAAAACACATCTCTGTTCCCTCTCTCACAGAGGACTCTGGGGACTTTTTAAATGTATTTACCTCCAAGAAGGCGGCGATTAGAGAACTGAACCCAGAAACAACCCCAGGACTGAGGAGCTCTCCCCCACCCTCCCAACCCTCCGGCCGTGCCTTCACGGCGCTGGGACCTTCCCTTCCTTGCAGGTGGGGTCGGGAACGATGTCCTCCTACGGCCAGCTGCTCAGCGCCCGCTGCGCTTCGCCCTGCGAGGTGACGTGCGGCCAGCCCTACGTCGACGCCTGCAGCCAGCCCTGCGTGGCCGCCTGCGGGGACTCGCGGGCCATCGTCTACGCCCCGCCCGTGGTGGTGACGTTCCCGGGGCCCATCATCAGCTCCTGCCCCACGGAGAGCATCGTCGGGACCTCCATCCCCGAAATCGGCGGGGGAATGGGGTCTGGAGGGGGTGGGATGGGGTCCGGAGGGGGTGGGATGGGGTCTGGAGGAGGGATGGGATCCGGAGGTGGGATGGGATCCGGAGGTGGGATGGGGTCCGGAGGTGGGATGGGGTCTGGAGGAGGAATGGGGTCTGGAGGAGGTGGGATGAGCTGTGGAGGGGGAGGAATGGGATCCGGAGGGGGCGGAATGGGCTCCTCCTGCGGGGGAATGGGAGGGGGCTCCTACGGCGGGGAGGGCTCCTGCGGGGGTGGGATGTCACGGCTCTACCGTGGCGGCTCCTATTTCTCGGGCTACGGTAGGAATTCCTACCCCTACTTCTCCCGAGGCTACTACAGGTCTCGCTACGGGAACTACGGGAACTACGGGAGCTACGGGAGCTACGGGCCTTTTTAACCCTTTGAAAGATGAGGGAATGTCCAAAGGAAAAATAGGATGCAAAGTAGTAGTTGACAGCTAGGAAATTCCAAGCAGCCTCTGCCCCAGCTGATCCGGCCGGAGCCGGGGTTTGTCTGGATCTCGTTGTGCTTTATCCAAGGTTTAGGATTCCCGGTGTTCCCTCCCTCTGTCCCTCGCTCCTGTTTGCGTTTTGTACTCCCTGAACTTGAAGGGTCAAACCAGTCACGGGACTCGGCTGTGAGAAGTCCGGCTGGAAAGAGAATGTCTTGGAATGATTGCTGGACTGGAGTCCAGGCTGAAACAAATGGGAGTGCTGAAACGGGAATTCTGACGTCTCTGCACTGCCTCGTCCCACTTTTTGTTTGTATTAAAGCCCTGTTGCATCACAGCCCCGGGTTCTGGCTTTTATTTCACCACGGTTCCAGTCGCAAATTGGTCTGAGAGAAGGGAATCCTTGTGCAGCAGTTAATTCTCACCAGAGGGGAATGAATTCCGCTTTAATGCAAATATAATTAGTCAGAAATTCCTCAGTAAATCCTTTTCCCTTCCTGATCTATTCCACATTATCCGGTGAATAACACAGAATAATTTCCAAGAGGTCGGGGAAAGCTCCGGGGATGGACGGGTGCAGCTCCCAGTTAAAACCAGTTTACCCCCGGAGCCGGGGTACTGGGGGACTGGGATGCTCAGGGGTGGCCTCATTTTGTGGGGATCAAAGGCTGGACTTGACGACCTCGGAGGTTTGCTCCAGCCTGAAAGACCCTGGGATTCCGTGGAAAGGAAAACCGGGAAGCTGCCGATGCCCTTCGGAAAGATTTTTATTGGTGCTGGAAGGGAAGGAAGCAGAACAAATCATTGATCCGCTGGCGGCGCGAGGGCGGCCGGGCCACCCCCGCGGGGGACAACAGCCACCTGGAACTCCGAATCATCCCCACCCCAGCGGAGAGGACACGGGACAAGACGAATTCATTCCTTAATTAAAGAGCTCCGGGAGAGACGGGACAGCGCTTGATTGAAGACGAGGCACAACAGGAGGAGACGGTTTTCAGGGAGCAGCCTCCGAATTCCTGGGTTCTCATCTTCCGGGACGTTTGGCCTCTAGGATGAGCTCCCCAGGCAGGACGGGCGGCGAACGACGCGGGGCCTCCGGCCGTAACAGGAGCCCCCCATCCCCGGGGAGCCTCCGTGGCCAAAGGCGCCCCCGGATCCGAAGGAACCGCTGGCCCCCAGCGCGGCTCCGTGCCCCCAGGACCCGCGGGAATTCTGCGCTCCGGAGCCAAAGGAGCCCCCGCATCCGAAGGGACCCCCCGTCCCCCAGGAGCCCCCGGATCCAAAGGAGCCCCCGGATCCAAAGGAGCCCCCGGATCCAAAGTAGCCCCCAGATCCGAAGGAGCCCCCGGCCCTGGCCGTGGCCCCAGGCCCAAAGGAGCCCCCGACCCCGTAGGACTCATCGGAGATGGTCGGGAGGGGAGCCCCGAACACGGCGGGGTGGGAAGCTCCCACCACGCTCTCCTGGGAGCAGGTGCTGAGGGTGGGGCCCGGGAAGGTGAGGACGACGGGAGGAGGGAACACCACGGCCCTGGAATCCGCGCAGGAGGCGACGCAGGGCTCCAGGCTCCGGCTGTAGGCACAGGGCTGGGAGCAGGTCACCTCGCAGCCCTGCGGGCACTCGGAGCCGGCGAGGTTCCACATCGTTCCCGGGGATTTGGGATCAAGCTGGGGAAGGAGAGGTGCGGTCAAGGCAGCGGCACAGCCGGGCCGCAGGTTCCCAGCATGAGCCAGTTGTGCTTCGCCCTTCTCCGGCTGCTCCCAGTCCAACTCTGCCTCGCAGATTCCCATTTTTCCTGATTCCGTCCCTTTTCCTGCCTTCCTGACCTGTTGGAGGCTTCTCAGTGCTTCCTTTCCTACCGCCGCAACTCTTTTTCTTCTAAATCCCTCAAAAAAAGCAATCTCCCCCTTTTCTCTGGGGCAGAACCTCCTGATCCTGAAACAATTCCTCACCCAGAAAAGTCCCACTAATTCCCTTCTCAGGTAAATCTACAGGAAGATTTGCCTTCAGAAAGCCCCCGAGGAAAATCTTCCTTGCTCTGTTCTTCCCTTTCCCCCGGCTTTTCTAAACCCACTCCTCTCTCCCTCAGCTTTTCCAAAATTGTTGGAATATTGCAAGTTTAAAAAAAAAAAAAAAAAAGGAGAAATTTCAAAGCATCGAGGAGTACAGTGAAGTCAGACTCACCTCGTCCTCGCGGAGGGAATAAATCAGTGGAGCTGCAAGAATGGAGGATTTCTCAGGTGTCTCCCCTTTTTATCCCGTTTTTAGACAATAAGGAGGATGTGATGTCACCCATCATTTGCTAAATCCTTATCACTCACAAAGAAAAAGATCCTCTTAAGCCTGGCCATTGTTTTCACTTCAGCTCGTAATTACCGATCATTTCCAGCCCTGCTCTGAGCGGCACAAACCCAACACCCGAAACTCTCCTTTTGTCTCAGACTTCAGGGAGGAAAATCCTTTCGGCATCCTCCCGGCTCCAAAGGAAGCAGGAGCGGGTCTCGGTGTTTATTTTCCCTCGGTGACTCGCAGGAAGGAGGCTCCCCACTGTCACTCACACAACCGGGGCGTAAGCCTCAGGTTTGGGTCCGATCCCTCCCCAAAGGAATCACCCGGCCTCGGATGGGGGTCAGGGCTCTCGGCAATCCCCGGATTGAGGGGGTGAGGCAGCAGCGCGCGGGGTGCTCTAAGCCCCGAAACCTCGGGGCAATTCCAACCAAAACTCGTTTTGGGTTGAGCTGAGCTCAGCGCCGTCACCAGGGTGTCACTGGTGAGGGCACAGCCCAAGGTCACCAAGCGCTCCGAGGCGGATCCCGAACTTGGGACCTTGGAATCATCTCCAAGGTCGTCAAATCCAGCGTTTGAGCCCGGTCACCCAGACCAACGTCCAGCCCTTCCTCGGACACCTCCGGGGTGGGCACTCCAAACCCCCTGGCCACCCCCTTCCGAGGCCTGACCGCCCCGCCCGCGAGGAAATTCCTCCTGGAATTCTCCACAGATGTGTCTGACCTTCGAAAACGTATCTCATCATCAACCCAAGCCGCTCTCTAGTGCAGACTTGCAAGGTTGATCTGTCCGGGCCTCACATAAATCACTGATGAAAAATAACAGGCAGGGGTCAGGCGCCACTTAAACCCAATCGCCCCCGGGATATTGCACAGGAGCCGGGCCGTAAAATTCCCACGCGGTGAAAAAGCCGAATTTATGATTCGAGAGTCAGATTGTATATGTCGAGGGTTGATTTGCTAATTGGAAACTATGAAAATAATTACAGGCGTTAGAGGAGTCGCACAGAGGGAAAAAAAAAAAAAAAAAAATCAGAATTTGGGAAGGGTGAGAGGTTTTATGGGGTGCCTCAAAGCCCAGGAGCTGCCTCCAAAGAGGTATAAAAGCGGGAGCATCTCCGGAGTCTCCTCAAACCTTCTCCTGACTTCTCCTGCGACTCCAGGTGAGTTGGATCTCCGCTGATCTTCGCTCTCTCTCCTTCTCTGTAGCGACAGGTTTAAACAAGGGCTCCTTCCGTGATTTTGGGGACCGGGAGATGTGGCAGTGAAATCCTGCTTCTCGCTGGAGTCTCACTGCCAGCACCTGGAAGAAACCAATCTGACATTTAAAGACTGAATTTTAGGAGTTATTTGTTTGGGTTTTTTGTTTGTTTTTTTTCCTGGTGGCTTTTCAAAGCTTGAGGCACAGATTTGAAGCTGAAATTTACTGAAAAACCAAGTGCCAGGTGTGTTCCACAGGGGAGGAGAGACGGTGCCCCAGGACAGGAGGGTTTGAGCCAGGAGGTGCAGCCACACCTTGGTTCTGTGTCCAGTTCTGGGTCCCCCAATCCAGGACGGACCCTGGGGAGCTGGGGCAGCAGGAGAAGGGAATGGAGAATCCTGAGGGAGCTGGGGGGGCTCAGCCTGGAGAAAAAGGGGGATCCAGGGGGGATTTGGGATCCTCCAGGGGGGATTTGGAGCTCTTCCCCAACCTCAGGGAACCTGGAATTCTGTGAGCAGAAAGGACAAGGCCCTCACTTCCTTCATTATTTCCCTCATTTCCTTCATTTGCCTCATTATTTCCCTCATCTCCCTCATCTCCCTCAATTCCTCACTTCCCTCATCTCCCTCATTCCATTTCCCTCATTTCATCTCCCTCATTTCCCCCATTTCCCTCATCGCCCTCATCCCTCATTTCCCTCATCATTTCCCCCATTTCCCCCATTTCCCTCACCATTTCCCCCGTTTCTGTCATTTCCCTCATTATTTCCCCCATTTCCCCCATTTCCCTCATTTCCCCCACCATTTCCCCCACCATTTCCCCCATTTCTTTCCCACCCCTCCGTGCGTGCTCGGGGCTGTCTCGCCCGTTCCCCGACCCCACTTTCTCCGTTCCCGCAGCTCCTGGCGCGTCCCCCGGGAACCATGAACGGCGTCAGCTCCCGGTGCCTGCCCGGCTGCGAGCTGACGTGTCCGGAGCCCTGCGCCTACAGCCGAGGCCTCGGTCCCTGCGTGGCCTCCTGCGGGGACTCCACGGCGCTGGTCTACGCCCCGCCCGTGTGGATCACCTTCCCCGGGCCCATCCTGAGCTCCTGCCCGCAGGAGAGCATCGTGACCTCATCCCTGCCCCAGCCCTCCGGTGCCTCCCCGCTCGGATCGGGGATGGGGGGCTCCTCTGGTGGCCTGCCGAGAATTGGGGGTTCCTATGGGTCCGGGGGCTCCTATGGGTCTGGGGGTTCCTATGGGTCCGGGGGTTCCTATGGGTCCGGGGGTTCCTATGGGTCTGGGGGTTCCTATGGGTCTGGGGGCTCCTATGGGTCCGGGGGCTCCTATGGGTCTGGGGGCTCCTCGGGGAAGGGGGGCTCCTCTGGATGCGGAGCTTCCTCCTCGGGGGGCTGCTACCTCCGGAGGTTCTACACCAGCGGCAGCCGCGCGTCCCGCCTGGGAAACTGAGGCAGCTGAAGATCCGCAGGCCCGGGAGATAAAAAACCCCCCAGGATCCTGAGCCAGGAGCGGGATCGGCTCTTGGAGACGGCAAAACCATCACCGGGAGCCAGCCCGGCTCGGGAGCTCCGGGAGCTGGGCCCACACCTCTCCCCTGCATTCCCCGCTTTGTCTTTAATTAACGACAGCCTCTGTTAATCACCCTTCGGCGCCAGCTCCTTCTTTCCACTGTGCCAAGAGAAAAAATAACAAGGTGGAAGTCCTGGTGGAGTTTGTCAGAGCAGCCCTGACGGAGAGCAGCAGCGGGTGGAAGGTGGATTCCTCTCGGACGCAGGGGCTGGAGGAAGCAGCGTCCTCTCGGTGCCATTCCCGCGGTTTTTCCCTATTAAAATCCTCCCGCATCATCGCCCTTTGTCGGGATTTCTCCTTCTCCGCTCCGGCCCCGTCCTTTCCCCCTGCCTCCGCGAGCGGCAATTACGGGGTTTTATGGTAATTGCGCGGTAATTGTTGGAGTGATCGGGGTGGTGAAAGGGAGGGAGCGCCCGGAATTCCAGCGCAAGGGAGTGCGGCTGCTCCCGGGAGGGGCACGGAGCGCTCCTCGGAGCTGCAGGGCGAACGGGCCGGCGGCGGGACGCGGTCAGCCGAAGCCGCAAGGTTTTTGTTTCGCACCCTGGTTCAGCCCAGCTCCTCCCGCCTGAAGGGTTCTGTCCATCCCTGGAATCGCAAAAATCCAGTCCTCGAGGCTGGAAAAGATTTCCCAGGCGGTCGAGTCCAGCCTTTGGTCAATCACGTCCCAGCAGGGAGAGCCACGTCCTCGGACACCGCCGGGGCCGCCCGCTCCCTTTCCCCTTCTCCAGGAGGAGTTTTCCCGAATTTCCCACCCTCGAGGCCACCCCCTCTCCTCCTGTCCCCGATCCCTGGGAGCAAAGCCCACACTCAGAACAAGCTTTTAGGAATTATCGCGACTCCCCGCGGAATCCTGAGGCTTAGGAAAGCCGGGCACATTTCCAGGAAGAATAAAGGGCGCGAACCGGGAGGAAAACGCGAGGGCCGGGGATGGGACCGGGAGGGAATCCATCAAAGGACCTCAAAGATGTGGAGAAACTTCTGCCGGCTGTGGCATCATCGGAGCGCCGCTTTCATGTGACAGCGAAATGTCACCGGGCTGCGCAAGAGGGAATTTCCCAAGGGACGAGTGAGTGGCACAAGAGCGCGAATCCCGCCCGCTGCTGTTGTTTTCCCAGCGTTATTGCCGGGGTGGGAACACGGAGAGAACCTCGGCTCAGCCTGAAGATGTGCTTAAAAAAAACCCAAAAAACCAAACCAACAAACAAAAAAAGCCCCCCCACCAAAAAAAAAAACAAAAAAACCACAAACACCAAAAAACAAAACAAAAAACCCAAAACCAAACAAAAAAAATGTTTTTTAATACTTTATATTGAACCGCGGAATCGTTAATATTTGTTAACTCGAGAAGGAAAAAAAAAAAAAGAATGGGAAGTATCAGGAAAAAGAGGATGCTCCATGAGAGAATCCTGCCTGGAAAATCGAATTTTTCGCTCTCTGTTTAAGCTGAAAATGGCTTTAAAATCTTTTAATCTGACAGCCCGGGACATAAATAGAAAATTAGATGACACACGACTGAAGTTGCTTAAATTCCCCGCGTGCCTCAAAGAGGTTTAGGAGTTTTAATCTGCGATTAATTTAATGATGGCAGGCAATAAATTCATCAGCTCCTAGCAAAACCTTAATGGGACTGAAGGAACAGGCTCAATTGGAAAATAATTGGATAATTTGTTTGCAATCCCTGCTGGAGAGAGGAGGCGAAATCCCAAAGAATTCCAGTTCAGCAAATCCAGGGATGTGTCACGGGGTGAAAGCGGAGCTCCAGACTCCTGTGAAAGCACCCTGAAAGCGACGGCAGAATTTAACACAGGAGGATTTCAGCCGCCTCGGGGCAAAGTGGTTTCCAGCCAGAGGATTTGTAGGTGAAAAGGTGGAAAAGGAAACATGAGGGGAAAATAGGGATATAAAAGAGCTTTAATGGGAAATACTGATGGTGGAAAATTTGTTGTTTCCCCCTCTCCCCCCGCCAAAAAAAACCAAACAAAACCTGAGTGGGATGAAGGAGCCTGGTTCTCATCCAGGAGCCTCCAGCCCTCCCGAATTCCTGGAGGCTCCAATCCTCCCGAATTCCCGGATTAGGCAAAAAATTGAGTTGGAAAAAGCAGTTAAAAGGAAAGGGGGGAAAAGAAAATTATACAACGATG
>JANEHK010001322.1:0-12552 GCA_025960845.1 Tachycineta bicolor | reverse complement strand
CACAGCACGTCGCAGCAATTGTGGGAGATCAAGTGGAAAAAGCTGTCAAAGATGCATTTGCAAATTTTCAACAAAAACAGTGTTTCAAGTGTGGCAGGCCAGGACATTTCAAAAAAGATTGTCCACAAATTACACACGATGCAAATTCAACAGATCATTGTCCGACATGCGGAAGAGGGAATTATTGCTCTGCAAAAAACAATGCAAGTGGAAGAACTCAGTCGGGAAACTCCAGAAAGAGCGCGAATCGTCAACGCGCGACGACACAAATAATGGCGATGACTCAAGAGCAGGTTCCGCAAGGGGGACAATCATCGGGGAACAACAATCTAGCGCCCTCAGCAAGACAATTTGCAGGATCCCCAGCGATCCAGAATTACTCCCACCAGGGGCGCAGTGTGACTTGGCAACTTCCAAAGTGATATGTTTTTTAGATGACAATTATGCAGTGATACCCACTGGTGTCACTGGAGCCTCATGGAAAAGACAGGACATTCTAATTATAGGTAAGGACAGAAGCAGTGTTTTGGGACTTGTTATTTACCCTTCTGTCATTTCAGCAGATCGCAATGATGAGTTGACAGTTTTAGCGAAGCCTCATCAGCCACCATTGGTCATTCCTCCAAACACCTCGATTGCCAGGGCAATTGCATTGCCACCCCATGCAGCAGAACACGTCTTGCCAGTGCTCCGGGAACAAGATCCTCCTTCAGGTGAGCACATGGAAGTTCATGCCTCCTGGGTGAAACACATAGGCCGAGACAGACCAATTCTCGTCTGTGAATTGACCCAGGGTGACAAGACAATCGCAGTCAAAGGGATGCTTGACACAGGCGCATATGTCACGGTGATTTCATATCTTTTTTGGCCCAAAAATTGGAAATTAATTGCTCCCTTGAGTCCTCTTTCAGGCATAGGGGGGAACACCTTATGTCTGCAGAGTGAAGATGCGGTTGTTGTCTCGGGGCCAAGAGGTAAGACTGCAATCATTTGCCCATTTGTTGTGCAAAGACCCATCACAGTGTGGGGAAGGGACATTTTAATACAATGGGGCGTGAGGTTGGAAGTGGATTTTTAGTGGGGGCCACTGTGGCACTCACCACTTTGAAATTGACCTTGAAAACAGACAATCCTGTCTGGGTGGATCAGTGGCCCCTCGAAAGAAAAAAATTGAGTGCTCTCAAAAATTTGGTCAGGGAACAATTAGAAAAGGGACACATTGTACCGACAAACAGTCCCTGGAATTCCCCAGTGTTTGTCATTCGCAAGAAAGCCTCTGGATCGTGGAGATTGCTTCATGATCTCAGAAAAATCAATGAGGTCATTGAGGAAATGGGACCACTTCAGCTAGGGCTTCCATCTCTCTCAATGATTCCGAGAGATTGGCCACTTGTGATCATTGATCTCAAAGACTGTTTTTTCAACATTCCACTTCATCCAGATGATGCTCCTCGATTTGCCTTTTCCATCCCAAGTGTCAACAGGGAGGAGCCTCTGCAGAGATACCATTGGGTTGTTCTTCCTCAAGGACTCAAGAATTCTCCGACCATCTGCCAATAGTTTGTTGCACGGGCACTGTCTCCAGCTCGAGAGAAACATCCAGGAGCAAAAATCATTCATTATATGGATGATCTGCTCATTGCAGCACCGACACAACAGGAATTGCAGAGAGCTCGTGACTGTGTGATCACAGAAGTGCAACATGCAGGTTTGGAAATTTCAACTTCAAAAATTCAGGAAATTGCACCTTGGAAATACTTAGGATGGAAAATCACTGAACAAACAGTGAAACCACAAAAAATTGAAATTAAAACAGAAGTTAACAACTTACAGGATTTGCAACAACTTTTGGGGGAGATCAACTGGATGAGATCCGTCTTAGGGATCACAAATGACGAACTTGCGCCATTGTTCAATCTCTTGAAAGGGGACAGTAACATCAAATCTCCCAGGAGTCTCACTCCTGAGGCTCGGGAGGCCCTTGAGAAAATTGCTGGAGCCCTCCAGCAGAGACAGGCACATCGCTTTGTAACATCTTTACCTTTTTTTTTGCAGTGTTGGGGGAAAAAATACAGTTGTATGGGTTGATTTTTCAGTGGGATTCATCGCAGAAAGACCCATTGTTGATTTTGGAGTGGATTTTTTTATCTTACAGGTCTCCGAGGACGATCCTCTCAAGTCTGGAAATGATAGCTCAGATCATCATCAAAGCTAGGACCAGGCTGCAAACAATAGCAAGCAAAGATTTTACAACAATTTACCTGCCTTTGAAAAAAGATTATTTTGATTGGGCGTTGCAAAAGTCAGAAGATTTGCAGATTGCATTGTTAGATTACTCAGGTGTTTGTACTATTCATTTCCCAAGACACAAGCTGTTGAAAGGAAAAAAAAGTTTCAGAGAAAGACCAAAAATAAGTGAGGTGCCGTTGGATGCAATAACAGTTTTTACCGACGGCTCAAGAAAGACTCACAAATCAGTAAGTACATGGCAGGATGACATCACAGGGGAATGGAAATCAGATATAAGAATAGTACAAGGGTCACCACAAATAGTAGAATTAGCAGCAGTAGTCCGAACTTTTGAGCTGTTCCAGCAACCTTTTAACTTGATCACAGACTCAGCTTATGTAGCTAATGTGGTCAAGAGGCTTGAGAGTTCACTTTTGAGGGAAGTTGACAATGAAAGTTTGTATTCATATTTGCTGTGCATGAGGGCATTGTTGCAAAACAGAAAACATAAATACTTTGTCTCTCACATCAGAGCACACTCATCCCTTCCAGGTTTTTTAGCAGAAGGCAATGCACACGCAGACAAATTGACCGTGCCAATTTCAAGGACTTTACCGAACATTTTTGAACAGGCAAATTTGAGCCATGCATTCTTTCATCAGAATGCTCAAGCACTAATGGAAGGTTTTCACATTTCCAAAAGTCAGGCAAAAGAAATCATTAGTGCTTGCCCAGATTGCCAGCTTGTGCAGCCTCCTGCATCAATGAGAGCAGTCAATCCAAGAGGATTGCACAGTTTGCAGTTATGGCAAACTGATGTCACAAAATATCCTTCTTTTGAGAAGCTCAAAAATGTTCATGTTTCAGTTGACACATTTTCAGGCGCAGTCTTTGCATCTTTGCACACAGGTGAGACAGCACAACATGCTTGTCAACATTTCTTGCAGGCATTTGCATCTTTAGGCGTGCCGCAAGAAATCAAAACAGACAATGGACCACCATACGTAGGGAAAGTGCTTGACAAATTCCTGAAGAGGTGGGGTGTCCATCATACTTTTGGTATCCCACACTCTCCAACAGGTCAAGCAATCATTGAAAGAACACATCAAACATTGAAATCCCTCTTAGACAGACAAAAAAGAGGAGAAGCAGACGCCACACCATACATGCGCTTGAATAAAGCCTTGTATGTGTTGAATTTTCTCAATGGCTCTTTTACAGAGCCAACTCCACCAATCATGAGGCATTTTTCAAACACCACGAGGGCAAAACTGAAGGAAAACCCTTTGGTTTTGGTCAGAAACCCAGAAACAGGTCAAATCGAAGGACCATTCAAATTGATAACTTAGGGCAAGGGATTTGCTTGTGTCTCCACTGCAGTTGGACCAAAGTGGCTGGCGGCGAGACACGTGAAACCATACAGAGTCTAGACGCAAGCAGAGACGGACCCCAAGACCGGAGGAAGAGAAGTGGGCACGCAGACGTGAGCCAGTGTCAAGACAACAGACATCCCTTCGTTCTACGTGCAAAAAGACTTTGGGACTTGAGTTCTTTAGGGCTTGGGTGGTGTTGCATTTTTAGGGATTCCCATGAGAAAAAGGTCATTGAAAATGAAAGAACTATCCTTGTGCCTCACTCTCTTCTTGGTTGCCTTGAGCAATGCAGCAATTTTGCCCGTGGCTCAACCAAAAGAGAATGTTTGGGAAACTCTAGCCAATGCATCAGGTTTGGATACCATCTGCCTGACACACTCAAGACCAGGGAAACCTTTCTCAACATGTTTAGTGGGATTGCCAGTGAGCGAATAGCCGATTCCAAAAAACATCCCTCCAGAAATTTCAAAGTTCATTGTAAATCCAGTGGACCATTGGAATGTTTGGGTGAATTTCCTTCCCGTGGCTCCTTTTGAACCCCAGGAACTAGAAATTCTCAGATCGGTCTCAATGCAATTCTGTGTGAAATTTGGCCTTTCTGGAGTGACAAAAAATAAAACTGTAGACGTCACTCCAAACCTCAATTTTTACAGAAATTCATCATCTTGGTGTAATTGCACTAAGATGCTGAAAAAACCATCCAATCATGTTCCAGCTCAGTTACCAAGGGGAAACTTTTTGATTTGTGGGAACAAAATTTGGCCCGCAATTCCTGCAAATGCCACAAGTGGTCCGTGCAGCATTGGAATGCTTTCATTGCTAACACCCAACATGACAGTGATGAGAGAATTAAAACGGAGAGTGAAAAGATCTGTTCAAATGTATGATTCAAATTGTGATGATGAAGTTCACACATGGAGCAAGGGTCAGAGAATTGCAACTGCAATTTTTTCACCTCAGGTAGCATCAGGAGCAGCCTTGACACAATTGGATCATGTGGGTTGTTGGCTGAACAAACAGAGAAAATGTAAATTCCTAGACAGGAGAGCAAACTGAAAAAATAAAATGTGAAAAAAAAACCCCAAATTTTAAAAAACCTGCGAAAACAATAGTACCGAATGGGAAGTCAAGAAGTGCAGGGAAATGGAGCAAGCCTTGCCAGTTTAGTCCTCATCGGAATTGAAAGATTTCATTCTATTTCCTGAAAGGCAGGCTTCTCTTTTCAGGAAACGGAATGAAATCTTGAACTCACAGAACCAAGTCTAACAAGCACTCTGAAAAGGAGATATGACCAAAAAGAGTGGAATGGAAGAAAATGCAGAAATTTTGGAAATGGAGGGATCACAGCCAAGAGAACTGAGATGAAATGAGGGCCAATGAAAAAGACCATAATTTGCTCAAATTGCTCCCAATCCAATCCTTAAATGTGGGAAGAAATGTAAATTCAGAGACAGGAGAGCAATCTGAAAAAACAAAAGGTGAAAAAAAATAATAAAAATTTTCAAAACCAAGTGAAAACAATGATAGTGATCAGGATGTCACTAAGTGCAGGGTAATTGAGCAACGCCTGAAAGTTTAATCCTCATTGAAATTGCAAGATTTCATTCCCTTTGCTGAAACGAAGGCTTTTCTTTTCCGAAAAGGGAATGGAATCTTGAACTCAGAAAACCAAGTCTAACAAGCGCTCTTAAAAGGACATATGGTTCAAAAGAGAGGAATGGAAAAAAATGCCGAAATTTTGGAAATGGAGGGATCACAGCCAAGAGGACTGAGATGAAATGAGGGCCAGTGAAAAAGGCCATAACTTGCTCAAATTACTCCGAATCCAATCTTTAAACGTGGGAAGAAATGTAAATTCAGAGAAACGAGAGTAATCTGAAGAAACAAAATGTGATAGAAAAAAAGGGAAAAGGAAAAAGGGAAAATTTCAATACCATGTGAAAACAATGATAGTGAACGGGATGACAAGAATTGCCGGGAAATGGAGCAAAGCTTGCCAGTTCTATCCTCATTGAAATAGCACAAATTCATTCCTTTTGCTTAAACAAAGGCTTTTCTTTTCAGGACAGGGACTGAAATCGTGAACTCACAGAACCAAGTCTAACAAGTGCTCTGGAAATGAGATATGATCAAAAAGAATGGAATGAAAAAAAATGAAGAAATTTTGGAAATGGAGGGATCACAGCCAAGAGGTCTGAGATGAAATGAGGGCCAGTGAAAAAGACCATAATTTGCTCAAATTACTCCAAATCCAATCTTCAATTGCGGGAAGTAATGAAAATTCTTAGACAAGAGAGCAATCTGAAAAAACAAAATGTGAAAAAAACCCAAAACAATCATTTTCAAAACGATGTGAAAACAATGATAGTGAATGGGACGACAAGAAGTGCAGGGAAATGGGGCAAAGCTTTCCAGTTCAATCCTCATTGAAATTGCAGAACTTCATTCCCTTTGCTGAAATGTAGGCTTTTTTTTCAGGAATGGGAATGAAAACTTGTAATCAGAAAACCAAGTCCAACAAGTGCTCTGGAAAGGACATATGATCAAAAAGAGTGGAATGGAAAAACTCCAGAAATTTTGGAAATGGAGGGATCACAACCAAGACGACTGAGATGAAATGAGAGCCAGGGAAAAAGACCATAACTTGCTCAAATTACCCCGAATTCAATCTTTATACGCGAGAAGAAATGTAAGTTCAGGCACAGGAGAGCAATCTGAAGAAACAAACTGTAAAAAAAAACCCAAAAACTTTCGAAACCAAATTAAAACAATGATAGTGAATGGGATGGCACAAAGTGCAGAGTAATGCAGCAAAGCCAGCAAGTTTAATCCTCACTGAAATCGCAAGATTTCATTCCCTTTACTGAAACTAAGTCTTTTCTTTTAAGGAAAGGGAATGGAATCTTGAACTCCGAAAACCAAGTCTAACAAGTGCTCTGGAAAGGACATATGATCAAAAAGAGAGGAATGAAAAAACTCCAGAAATTTTGGAAATGGTGGAATCACAGCCAAGAGGATTGAGATGAAATGAGGGCCACTGAAAAAGACCATAACTGGCTCAAATTACTCCAAATCCAATCCTCAAATGCGGGAAGAAATGAAAATTCAGAGACAGGAAAGCAATCTGAAGAAGCAAAATGTAAAAAAAACCCCAAAATTTTTCAAAACTGAGTGAAAACCATGATAGTGAATGGGATGATACAAAGTGCAGGGTAACGGAGCAAAGCCTACAAGTTTAATCCTCATTGAAGTTGCAAGATTTCATTGCCTTTCCTGAAAGAAAGGCTTTCCTTTTCAGGAAAGGGAATGAAATCTTGAACTCACAGAGCCATGTCCAACAAGTGCTCTGGAAAGGAGATATGATCAAAAAGATTGTAACGGAAAAACTCCAGAAATTTTGGAAATGGAGGGATCACAGCCAAGAGGACTGAGATGAAATGAGGACCAGTGAAAAGGACCATAACTTGCTCAAATTACTCCAAATCCAATCCCTAAACGCCAGAAGAAATGAAAATTCAGTGTAAGGAGAGCAATCTGAAGAAACAAAATGTGAGAAAAAAAGGGAAAAGGAAAAAGGGAAAATTTCAAAACCATGTGAAAACAATGATAATTAATGGGATGACAAGAAGTGCAGGGAACTGGAGCAAAGCTTTCCTGTTTAATCCTCATTGCTATTGCAAGATTTCATTCCCTTTCCTGAAAGGAAGGCATCTCTTTTCAGGAATGGGAATGAACTCTTGACATCAGAAAACCAAGTCTAACAAGTGCTCTGAAAAAGAGATATGATCAAAAAGAATGGAATTGTAAAACTCCAGTAATTATAGAAATGGAGGGATCACAGCCAAGAGCACTGATATGAAACGAGGGCCAGTGAAAAAGGCCATAACTTGCTCAAATTACTCCAAATCCAATCCTTAAACGCGGGAAGGAATGTAAATTCAGAGTCAGAAGAGTAATCTGAAAAAACAAAATGCAAATAAAAAAACCCCAAAAATTTTCAAAACCAAATAAAAACAATGATAGTGATTGGGTTGACAAGAAGTGCAGGGAAATGCAGCAAAGCTTGCCAGTTTAGTCCTCAACGAAATCGCAAGATTTCTTTCATTTCCCTTTAAGGAAGGCTTTAATTTTCAGGAAAGGGAATGAAATCTTGGACTCACAGAACCAAGCCGAACAAGTGCTCTGGAAAAGAGATATGATCAAAAATTGGACTGGAAGAAAATGCAGAAATTTTGGAAAAGGAGGGATCACAGCCAAGAGGACTGAGATGAAAGGAGGGCCAGTGAAAAAGACAATAACTTGCTCAAAATACTCCAAATCAAATCTTCAAACGCGGGAAGAAATTTAAATTCAGAGACAGGAGAGCAATCTGAAGAAACAAAATCTGAAAAAAAAAAGCAATCATTTTTAAAACCATGTGAAAACAATGATTGTGGTGGTGTGCGTTTCTTTTATTTATTGTAATTTATATTGAGTTTTCTGTAATGGTTTGTACCTTGTACCCCCCTGTTTTTAGTATTGGTTATAACTTGTCTGCCCGGAGTTAGAGAAAGTCCGTTATATGTCTGTCATCTCTTCCCTCTTTTATACCTAATTGTCAATCTTCTCTCTCTCCCCTTGTATGCCCTGTCTGTCACCCCAGAACCCTTCCCTGGATTCTAGAATGGTCCAGGGAGGGGGTCGAGTGATAGGCTGGGGCCCTGGCAATCCCCTCTCTTTGTTTTTTGGTTGGCCCCCAGTTATTAGGTTTACATTGCCAGTTATACCCCTTCATTATTGTAATTGGCTGACCGGTTGTCGCCACCCCGGTCCCCTCCCCTGTTTTTGAGGTTGTGCACCCCTGCTCCCGGGGCTCTTCCGGGCAGGGGGCAGAGAGTGCCGAGCTCTGTGCTCCCTCTCCCTGCAATAAACACCGTTATGCCCTGCCTAGAGGAGTCGCCCTTTCTTTGGCCACCGTGGTTGCGTTCTCCATTGATCCGCTCGTCGCTGGTGTGGGGCAATTAAGAACCCACGGGGAGGAGGCGACTCGCCCGACTTGCTGCCCTGACCCATCCACGTGGCTGCAGTGCATAAACTGAGCTGGCCTGTGGCCGCGCGGGCAAGCGCGAGAACGGACACTGCATCACTGGTCTGGCGTCCAACACCAGGCCCCCCCCCAGGCCTCGAGGTGGACCCCACAGCATGGATTTGGGCCGTAGAGAAGTCCGGCTGAAGAATCCTTGGACGCCCCGCTACCCCTGCTGGAGCGGCTCAGACCACGCTCTCAGGGGAGGAAAGGAGAGCCCTTAGCAGCCGGAGGGTCCTCTTCAGGCGGCCAAGCCCACACTACCAGGCTTTATTCAGTTTCAGGAGCGTGTAAATTGCCCTTCGAGAAGGGGACTTACTTTAAAGGAGGGTTCTTCTGGTTAAGAAGACCCTAATTTGGGAAGGGATTCCCTTAGCGGGAGATCCTAGGTTGCGCAGCCCAGAGGGTGACGGTTTGCCCCACGCCCCTGGGGGAACCCCTACTCGGAACGCGCCTTGGTTTTTTTTCTGTTCTTTAAACTTTAATTTAAGGACAGTGGTTTGGAGTTCGGGTGAGTGAAGACCCCGAAAGTTTTAAAGCCACCGTTTTCTTTTTCGTTGCGGCTTCCTGGGTTCGGTCGGGTTTGTAATTACCCGGTTTTAGGAGAGTGGTCCGCGGTTTGTTTTTTGTTTTATTTTACTTTTGCCTGAGTGTCTGTGGAGGGGCGGCAGGTTTTCGAGAGATGGGTGCAAAACTCTCGGCCGCCCAAAAGGGCTTGTATTATAGTTTGAATTCCCTGGTTGAGCTCGCCAATCTAAAGGTTTCTAAAGGCGAGCTGAAAAAGTTGGTCAGGTGGCTGTTTCTGCATTTTCCTCAAACGTCTCCGGAGCAAGTCTACAGCCCTAAATTTTGGAGGGCTGTAAATAATAAAATACATAATTTGGCTCTCTCCAGAGACAAAAAAGTGTCGGAATTTTTTAATCTGGCCACGCAGCTTTCAGCTGCATCAGTAAAAATACAGAAAGGGGTGCAGAAACAGCCAACACAGAGACAAATTTCCCCCTGTTCTCCCCAATCCCAATCCCTCTCATCATGTCCCCAGAAGGGAACCCTGAAGGGAGCAGCAGGACCTCTGCCAGCTGGCTCAGGCTCCCCCAGGACTCCCCGATCCCTCCGCCCGGGCAGTCCTAGCCAGACTGCTCGGGGCTTCTCGGGCAGTCCTGGCCGGGCTGCTCAAGAATTCCACCCACCCTCATATTCCCTAGTTAATAAACCCAAAGTTCGTTTTAGTGTTTCAGAGGGGCCACCACAAAATGGTGTCCCCAGCCCTTATCCCCAAGATGGAGGAGACCACATGGCACAGTCCTCCCCATCCCCCTATCCTCCTTCCTTCAATCCCTTTCTTCCCGCCCTTGATCAGCCCAACCCCTTCCTCTCCTCGGCCCCTCCTATCCCCCAGAAGGCTCCACCCATGCTTCCTCCCTCTCCCAAGACCACTCCCACAGCTCCTCCTGCTTGCCCCTCGCAGGGAAATGCCCAGAAGTCATCGACGTCTTCCCAGACCACTCCCCCCACCGAAAGACACGCCGCCTGGGCTTCCGGTTCCCACGCTCCCCCGCCCGGTTCCCACAGTCTGGAACCGGAGAGGGTGGGGCCGGGGCCTGTGTCTACTGAGGCCCAGCTGCCTCCCCCTATCCCCTCATTAGCCCCAGGCACTTATAAAGCCTCCCGAGGAGGGCACAACATTCGTGCGGTCCATCACCCATTCTCCCAAGCTACCATCCGGGACCTGTGCAAGGCCCATCGGGATTATGGAAGGGACAGCCCCTATTTTAGAGGACTGCTCCGCTCTAATCTAGAGGGAGCCGTGGTTATTCCTGCGGATCTAAAACAGTTGTTTTCCTGCCTGACGGACTCCACTGAGTTCAAACTGTGGGAAGCAGCGTGGAAGCAGCTGCCAGGTCTCCTCGTCGACCCTGAGACAGCGGTCGACGAGGATGGGAGTGCCCTCACCCTGGAACACCTTATGGGTGAGGGAAAGTGGGTGGATCCAGCGGACCAAGCGTCATATATTCCGATAAAAGCCCTTAATTTAGTGCGGGAACATGCGGTGACTGCATTCTTTGGTATGATGCCAGAGGGTCCGGTAGTGCCTTATTATAAGATCATCCAAGGAACAAAAGAACCATTTACCAAGTTTGTGGAAAGGCCCACCCGAGCTATTGAAGTTCAAGTATCGGATGTGGCAGTGAGGGATGGAATCCTAAGGGAAATGGTGTTCGCAAATGCGAAAAGGTTATGCAGAAATGCAATTTTGAGTTTACCCTTGGACCCCCCTCCTACCCTTCAGGACATGCTCAGGGTGTGCCAGCTGAAGGTTCCTTTTATGCGGGGTCATGAACCGGATCCAAAACAAAAACAACCTAGGATAGCTACCATCACGGGCAATCGGTCGTCCTCCACCAGAGACCCAAACCGCAGGCCGCATGTTCCGCAAAGGAATAGATGTATCATATGCCGGGAGCCGGGGCACTGGGCAAACAACTGCCCATTGAGGGAAGATATTGAGGGAGAACATGGGCGGAGGGCGGAGGCCCCGGCCAGTTAAACTAAAGGAGGAGCGCAGGTCCGCCCGGAGCTATGATAAAAATAGGGCGGACCAGGCAGTGGGAGAAAGGGAGGAGAAAATGAGCGCCGATGAAATGCTGCCTAAAGGAACTACAACTACCGGACTGGACAAATTACCTGATGAGACATTTCAAACTGACCATGACTTAATCAAACAGATTCTTGTTACCACCTCTAGGCATGAGCCTTTTAAGTTACAGCTTTCCGAGGCCATGTACTTGAGGACCACGGAGTGGACTTTCCTTTCCTTAAACATCAAGGAGCAGAGTGCCTGGCCAGTCCTAGGGAAGGAGTTCATCGTCATCGGGGATTGTAAGTACACCCCGCAAGAGATCGAGATTCTCCCAGGAGTGTTGATCAACGACCCTGGGAAGCTCGTTCTCTGGCTGCGATGAACCCATCCGCCGACATTTCTCCTGAAAGGCCAAATCATCGCCCAAATCATCCCTACCCAGGGACCAAGCAATACATCGACAGTCCCGGTGGCTTGCCCAGTGCAAGCCATCACAGAAGAGAGGCCCCGGGTAGCGTGTGAGTTCACGGTGGGTGGGGAGACCCTTAACATCCTGGGTCTTTTGGACACTGGGGCACATGTGACGGTCGTCACAGCCCAGGATTGGCCTTCACATTGGGCTCTGCAAGACGTGGCTGGACAAGTCCAAGGTGTAGGAGGGTCGCAACTGGAGCGACAATCTAAGAGCATAGTACAAATTAGGGGACCGAAAGGGCAATTGGCGAACATACGCCCTTTCGTTTTGAATTATAAGGAACCTCTGCTTGGAAGAGATCTCATGTCTCAATGGGGGGGTCAAGATTGACATACCCGACCCCTCAGTGGAAATTTCCACCACGGCCATTGAAGAACGTCCCACCAAAAAACTAAATTGGCTGACTAATGATCCAGTTTGGGTGGAGCAATGGCCGCTGTCAAAAGAAATATTAAAAGTGCTCGAGGAGCTTGTGGAGGAGCAATTACGTAAAGGACATATTGTCGAAACAGACAGCCTTTGGAATTCTTCGGTTTTTTGTCATTCAAAAGCCGGGGAAGGGCAAGTGGCGCCTCCTCCAAGACCTCCGCCAAATTAACAATGTAATTGAAGACATGGGGTCTCTCCAACCTGGGATGCCTTCCCCAACCATGCTCCCCCAAAATTGGCAATTGGCGATAATAGACATAAAAGACTGCTTTTTAAAATTCCTCTACACTCGGACGATGCCCCACGTTTTGCCTTCTCGGTACCTACCATCAACCGGGAAGCCCCAAGGAAGTGATATCACTGGCGGGTACTCCCTCAGGGAATGAAGAACAGTCTGGTT
>JANEHK010001321.1:0-13455 GCA_025960845.1 Tachycineta bicolor | reverse complement strand
AAAGGAATTAAGGATTTTAGAAAAGTTAAGGTTTTAACTGAAGATAAGCTTTGCCTGAATTAGTTAAAGTAGATAGATAGATAGGCTGTGCTGGAAATAATTAGGAGTCAATGGTTAGTTGAAAGGAAATGAATCTAAAATAGCTATCCCAGATCTAAATAACTAATTGCTTGTCATTTTTGTATTTGTTTAGCTGTATTCATAATGAGACACAGAAGAAACTGGTAAATAGATCTAAGAACACAGACAACTGTAAATCTTCTAACATCCCATTGAAACAGTCACAGAAACAGGAAACTGGAGTTCTACCAGGTTCCATTTGTCCCGTTGTCCATTGAAAAGTTTAAAAGTTTAGAATGAGGAAGACTCTCCTTGCTTCCCCTTTTTATGATCCCTCCCTATAAAAGAGACCACTGACCTAATTCAAAGAACAAACTATGCATGCTTATTGGTCTTTTATTTACTTATAATATGAAGCAGAGGATGCCGAGCATTAGTGTTATGAATATGTATTAATATTTGGGGTATCCAACACTTATGTAAATAAATAGAGTCTGTAATCCCTTGTAACTTTGCAGTGCATTTTAGGGAGCGATCCCAAGCAGCTGCCCGGCATTGCATTAAACCTACACTTTCTAACTCTAACCTGTTAGAGAGTCTTTTGTCCATCACATTTGGATATTGACATTAGATCAATATCCATATTTTAATAAATCACTCATCATCCCGCCCCTCCAGCCCTAGCACCCCTTGCTGGGGTCCCAGCAATCCCAGGTGTCCTCCACTCTTGGGGTCCCCACTTTGGCGTTCTGGGGGTCTCCTCTCTCAGGGGTCCTGCTTAGGGAAAATGCAGCTTTCCTGAGGCTCCCAAAACCTGGTGTCACTGCCCACCACCACTCCCGTGCGGTCTCCACATGGCACTGGCAGAGCTCGGAGGGCCCGGCCGGGGAAGCCCAAATCCCCTGTGTGGGCACCCACATCCACCCACCCCCTGCCACGGCTCTGCCACCACCGCCACTGGGACCCCCAAAAACACCCCCCAAGGACCCCCCAATGTCCCCCTGAGGGGCATCTGCAGCTCGGCTTTGGAGCCCTGCAAACTCCAAATATCTCCCCTGAAACAAGGCAGAAAAGAACTTTATAACAACAGTTGTTAGAGTAGTATGTATTTTTAATTGACATTGAGGTGCATGGGGATTAACTTCACTAAAGACATGCATGAACACTAGAGAGCTTGCCTCTCTTATTTTTCTTCGAGGTCTTACACATGCATGGCATTGCACAATCTGCCTTATACATATTTATTCTCTGGCCTCAGTCATCCTCACTTCTGTGGTAATTAACTCCTCTTGGTACGTCCTCTTGGGCATGCTTAGTTCAGCATGGTGGTCTCTGAGGGTCTCTAGAAGGTGAAAGAAATGGAGTCTTCCTCAGTGAACTCTTCACCTTTATTTTTCTTGTGCATGTTTTGGACCTTCTGGCACTTCTTCAAGGCAAGATGTCAGTTTCTGCTGAGTCTGTGTTTTTCTCTTTCTTTGCATTTTTTGCTTTGTTTTCTTGTTATGTTTAGGTTAGTCTTTCTTGTTATCACTGAGGGGTCCTGGATGTTTGTACTGCTTTGAAATATGTAAACAGGCACAGCACTCCATATTCACTAAAGGCCTTCTAAAATGTACAATACATTGTAAAATAGAGTGTATGCTTTTAAGTTTGCTATATATATTAGCTAGAATTTTCAAGCCTCTCTCTCATGCTCTCCCTTTTCTATAGACCTAGTAAATTCTTTTACTACTACTGGGGTTTCTCTCTAGCTTTAACTCACTATCTTGATAATTTTCTTTTAACATTATCCTAAGTGTTTTAGATAATGAGGTTTAAATTGCCACTCTCTTGAACATTCTCTAGTTCTATATGAGCACTACAATAGACATTATTAAATTTATACTAAATAATATCAGCAGAATAATGATGGAGTGGCATAGTGTGTTTAAGACTCTAGTTGCATTTGGTGACTAAAGACTGCATCCTACCAGCTGTGGCTTGTGTCTTGCTTTTTTTTTTTGTAGAACTCTCCTTATTTCTCTTGTATCATGTTGGACAATTACTACAGATTTTTGTCTGTTATCTTGAATTTCTTTTGCAACTCTGTTCAAATCATCATGCTTTATTAATTGCTTTACTAGGGTTAGGTTTATTCTGATAAGCATGGGCAACAATTGGTGATAGGTTTTATAATTAGACTTGATTAACGGGTGGGATATAACTGACACTAAATATGAAAAATTGTACCTGACAATCTTAACAAAATTACAGAAATTCTGTAGATGCAGAAATTAGAATGATTTTTAGCAGGTAAGGATATATTATTTCTACCTTGTCCTAGGTTACAGTGTAAGTATGTATTCTATCACCATCTACATGAGCTGTTGAAACTAGGTTGTGCAGTGCTTCCCTTGCCCCCTCCCTCCAGACTATCTTCTGTTAATGGCCCATCAATGCCCTGCTGCATGACTCATAGATGACTCCCTCCAGGAGCTATCTCTCTTTAATGGGCAATCAAGGCTCCATTGCAAGACTGATAAAATGATATCAGCCCATTGTGAGATGCTGTGCACAGGGGGAGGAGCCAGGCATTCCCACCTGGATAGAATCTGGGATTTGGGACAGCACAGGCAGCCTTACCCACTGGACTCCCAGAGGACAAGAGCTACCAGACCTTTCTGTGGGATCACTGCTTCAACCAGACCACTTCATCTGGACTGCTACCACCACCACCACAGGGTATCAGGTTGTATTCTGACTATGACAGTGATCCTTTGTACTATTGCATTTATTTTATTTTACCTTGTTTTCTCTCATATTAAATTGTTTTTTTCTGACTTGGAATCTCTCGTTGGTTTTGCTTTCAAGCCAGCACACCCAGACATCTTTCACCTACTTTCTCTGTTAGAATTGACCAGTCCTTCCTCTCTTTGATCACTAATTTGGTCAAATAAGACTAAAAAGCAATGGTGCCTTGCAACATGGTGATCTACTCAGTATATTTTACATTTTCCCATTTATTAGGTATCAAAGCTTAATTCCGACATGGAGAAAATACAGTCTTTCAGCTTTAAGAGGCAGATGATATGAATTCCATTGAAATTGCCTCATTAATATTTATTTTTCTTCAGAGTGGCTCATGAACTGTTTCAAGTTTGGATAAGCAATTAATGCATCGGTGACTCTAAAAGATAGGGAAAAAATGATTGTGAGCAAGGAAATAATGGCTTGCTTAGGGACACAGTAGTCTCTGCATTTTTAGAAGAGAATTTCATTACCTTTTTTGAGCTTTAAAGAAGCAAACAAAGAAAAAAAAGCTTTTTATGTATAGAAGTATCATATATAATTGTAATAAACTCGATAAGTCAAAATGAGTGAATCAAAATTTAGAATTTAATTTTGAGACTCAAACACAGTCTCCGGTAGCGACAATTAAAAGGGACAGCATCGAATCCCAGGGTTTCGGTGCTGGGTGAACGCGGTAACAGACTCTGTCAGTTTGTCACCCCCTCTGTTCACAAACTGAGTCTCCTTACTGCGGATTTTTATACAGTCTCTCGCTGAGGGCCGACTCAGACAGTGAGACTCGTGCCTTGCGGTAGCTTCATTAGATATTCATGTCTTTGTCCAGATTCTGGTGAATAGTTCCTCAAAAGCAGAACAATGTCCTGATTGCTGCATCCGGAGAAGTTTTGGGAATGGTAACATCGGCCCGGAACAGATAAAGTAGTGATCTGATACAATCAGGAGATCATCAGAGCACCCATCTCCCTTTTCCGTTCCTTTGTGTTGTCTTTACAACGATTCCCGGTAGAGATTCCCCGTGCTCCACTGTGCAGCTTTCGTCTCAGTTAACCCTGTACACACCTTTCAGTTTATTGATCTTAAACCCAATTTAAAGTAGATTAATGCTATATGACACATTATTACATTCTGCCGTGAATGAATTATATATTTTATTGCTTAACACAAATTAACTTTAGGACATATATCACATAATTATGCAAGTGTTAATGTGAGAATCTACAGAGTGTCATGCCTAATGATACATGTAGTTGTGCAGGTTTTTGGCCAAAAGTTTATGTGCAAAAGATTGGACAGGTGGGATTGCACCGTGTGCAATTGGTCCCACAGGATTAACTATGGAACACCAGATATATTTATATAAATACAGCTATGATTGATTCTGATCAGGTTTAGACAGAAAGATTTATTCACCCCAGAGTAAATAAAAAAGAGTTATTTGCTCCACAGTATAGAAGTTATGAAAATTATAGAATATAGTGGTCTAGGAAGCAATTTTGAAGTAAACAGGGCTTTGCTGGAGTTGTTTGAGCTCATTGCAGGCAGAGCCTCCTGCTCCAGCAGGAACTGCCTTTCCTGTGCCAGGACCAGGGCAGATCCCGCTGCAGGAAAAGCCCCAGGCCAGCCCCAAGGCAGTGAAGGCCTCGGGCACAAGTGCAGAGTGCCGTGCTGGGAGCTGTGCCAGGGAGAGCCTGAGGCACCAAAGGCACCTTGGCAGCAGCAGCTGCTTCCAGGCCATGGCCAGAAGCCTCCCTTGGCAAGGCGGCCTGGTGGCCACCACTGCAGAGCTGCTGCTCCAGGGCTCATTTCTGGATGGGCTCTGCCCCAGCCCACAGAGTGTGACCTCAGCCCTGACTCTGTCCCAGCCGCTGTGCCTGAGCCCTGCAAAGCCTAAAGGTCACCTGTGCCAGCCTGGCTCTGTCAGCCCCTGGGGCAGGGCAGCGAAAGGCCAGAGAAGGGGCTGGCTTTGGCTGCTGCATGTGGGCTCCAGCAGAGACAAGGAGGAGTCAAGGGAGTGGATGGGGTCCAGTGAGCAGCCCCTTCTCCCCATGCAATCCTGGAATGCTTTGGACGGGAAGAGCTCTGCAGTGCTCATCTCATCCAAACCCCTGCCATGAGCAGGGACATCTTTGACCAGATCAGGTTGTTCAGAGCCCTGTCCCAGCTGGACTTGAATGTTTCCAGGGATGGGGCATTGAGCACCTCCATGGGAACCTGTCCTGATGTATGACCAATCTCACCATCAAAAATTTCCTCCTTATCTCCCCTTATCTGAACCTCCCTTCCTTTAATTTAAAACCACCACCCTTTGTCCTATTGGGACAGGCCCCACTAAAACATTTGTCCACCATTGCATTTCCAATCAGCCAGGTTTCCATGGCAGTTCCATGACAGGTGACCCAGGTGTGGTGTCCCAGGGAGGGCTGCCATGGAAGCAGTGCCCAGCACTGCCCCTTTCTGTCTGGCTGAGCTGGCCTTTGGCCCTGGCAGTGGCGTTTGCTGCTGGTTCCGCAGCGCCTGAGCAGCCAGCGCGGCACAGGGCAGGTGGCCGTGGCACAAGCCCCCAGCAAGGGATCCCCTCTGGCTCTGGGCAGTGACACCAGCCCTGAGCAAGGGGCTGGTGCAGTGGTGTCAGTGCAGTGTCCATGGCCACAGCCCCTTGCAATGGCCCAGGGCAGGTTGGGATGATGATCCACCCTCACTCCTGGCCCAGGGCAGGGCTGCAGGGCCCTTCCCCACAGCCTGTCTGCACACAAGCACTTCCAGGGCTCTCTGCATTTCCCTTCCCCTCACTCTTGGCTCACTCACACACCTCCCAACTGAGATGTTAATTTTGAGGAACTAAGGAGTTTTAGGAAAGTTAAGATAATAAGTTGCTGAATTAGCTGAAGTAGATAGGTAAACTTTGTTCACAGTTAACAGAAGCTGGATCTTAGATAAGCTACCCCGGATTTAGTAACTCATTGCTTGTCAACTTTATGTTTATGTAGCTGTGCCTGTAATGAAAAACAAGATGTAGTAAATAAGATATAAGATAACTGCAGACTTCCTGCTTGAAGAACCCATTCAATGCAGGAAACTATAAGTTTTACCAAGGATTCTGTGTCACAAATGCATTGAAAAGGTAGAAAGGTCAGGATGAGGAAGACTCATCTTACTTCCTCATTTTAGGTGACCCCTCCCCAGAAGAGATCCCTGACTCATTTTAAGAAACAAAGTATGCATGCTTAATAGCCTTTTTGCCAATTAGCATACGAAGCGAGGAATGGGAGGTGACAGGGGTATGAATATGCATTTGTATTTTGGGTATTCAACATTTCTGTAAATAAAAGGCTTTGTAATTACCTGTGAATTTCGCAGTGTGAATTAGGGAAGTATCCTGCCCTGCTGCCTAGCCATAATAAACAAACACTTTACAATGTTAGAGAGTTTTTGTCCATCACAGTTGGGTACTGATACTAGATCAATACCCATACTTCTTTAATAAGTCATAACAACCCACCTAGAGCATTAAGCTGTAAGGAGTTCAAAGCTTGTCTTTCCTTCAGGTGCTGGTCTAATTCTGCCTTCAGCCAACTCTGGGTTTGTGTTTATTGGAGAACTTCCTGAGTGTCTAAAACATTCCTTGCATGGTTCTGCCTTGGGGAGCGGCAACCTCCTTGGTGGCACCTTGGGCTTGGCACACACTTGAGGAGGTTGCCTGAAACTTAGGAGTTTTAGATTGCTAAAAAAGGAAGAAAGCTCCTCTTTGTCTGAGTGCAGCCAGTTCTCTGAGCAAAGCAGGTCCCAGGTGAGTGACAGGAGTCAGGATGGGGTTGGGGGATGTGGAGCAAAGATGTCCACACTGGGTCACACCTCAAGGCACAGCTTCTCTGACCTGGCCAGACCTCCTGAGGAAAGACCCTGGATCAGTATCAGTCACTTAATGCTGCAATCACCTCTGCTCTAAAGAGAAGAATATCCCTTGAAAATAGAAATGTGGAGTTGTTAGAAGCTCTTTGAAATATTTCTCCATAAATCTAGGAAAAAAGACTTCCTAGTGAACTGCAGCAGACCAGAGGGAAATCAAGGCACAGCCATGGTTTTTGTTGATTGAATGTCTTCTTAAATCTGTTGCCAATGTTTCTGTGATTTCTAAGGTTGTCAGTAAAGGCTGCTTTGTTGTTTTGAGCTCCTGAGAATCCCTTGTTGGTATTTCTCCAGTGTTTCCAACTCAAGAGTACACAAACAATTTTAATTCCTTTGAAATGTCTAATTGAGAGAGTTGTTTGGGGGCTGGGGGTCAGGGCTTGTGTGTCCTGCTTGGCACAGCCCAGGCAGGGCTTTCACAGCCACATTGCACACTCCATTTCCCACCTGCACACGCTGGTGCCTCTGAGTTCTGCTTGCCCAGCGCCAGGGACGCTCCCCTTGTCTGCCCATTCCCCACGGTCTCTGGCCAGGGATGGCCTCAGTGGGGGCTGCTGACAGCCTCAGACACTTGGAGGCTGCTGCTGGATTTGACTTCTCCAGAGGCTTGTTCAGCCTTCAGCTCTTCAATTCAGGAATTTAGTGCCCCAAGGTGCATCATCATTCAGAACACCTTAAAAGGCCAAGCCTCTGGGAATAATTTGATTTAAGTTTTCAAATTTTTGTGGTTAATTAAACAGATTTTGGAAGTGTGTCCATGGTGAATATATTATATTTACAAAAGAGAGTGAGAAAATATTTTTAGGTCCTGCTTAGGATTTTTTTCCTATTAATACATTTATATGTTCAATCTCCAATTGACATTGATCCCAAGGTACTTACTCATGCAGTTTGAATAGATATGAAAATCAAGATCCTTTATGTCTGACATTCAATCAGATTTTGTCCCTGCTCCCACCCTACCATTTCCCCCATCCCAGCCCTGGGACTCAGAGCAGCCTTGTGTAAATCTGAGCTCCCTCCACCCCAGGCTGGACCTGCAGGTTTCAGCTCCTGGGCTCCAACTCCCACCTGCTTTCCTTGGAGAAGGCATTGCCCAAGACAAAAGGGATGTTCATTTATTGTCAGCCAGCAAACCCAAGAGAAGGCACAGCTCCATCAAATGCAAAAGTCATTCTTCTCCCTGGCTCTGCCCTGCACCTGATCCCCACAGCCTGTCCTGTTTCCTTCATCCCTCCACTGCCAGGGACTTTCTGGGACAAGGGAGCTCTGCTCTGGCTATGGAGGTGGGGTCCACGTCGTGTAGCCACTGGAGTGAGAACCACAACCCATCAAGTTTGTGTCCTTTGAGGGACAAGGAACTGGTGAGACTTGGAGGCACAGAAAGGTTTCTCTACATGGCCAACATAAAAAATTTTGAACAATATAATTTAATAAACATCAAAACACTTCCCTCAGCTCCTTCTGACATCCCAGCACCATCTGACCTATCCACCGTCCACAAGGGATTCCCATACACAAAAAATTTTCAACCAAGACATGAGAAGAGGTGATATATAAGATAAAAATACAACTAAGATGATGACAGAGGTGTAACAAAAACTTGTGAAAGATTGGGCAATTCCCTGAAGCTCCAAGTATGAAGCCAGTCAAGGGAGACACATTGCACTGAGAAGAGAACAGCTGCAAGAGGAAATCTGTGAGCAAAAGGAAGTACATAGATCCAGCTGCTCTACATGATGAGATGTCCTTAGACATGGCCCTTCAAACAAGAGAGCTGGGAACACCTGAAGGAAGAGGGTCATGAAATATCAGACTGAATGTTGGTGGCAAAGATAGAAGGGAAGATCAGTGTTTCTTCTCCTGCCCTCTGCAGAAGAATCCAGTAGATCCAGGAAATTCTTGTTCCTGGTGGGCAAATTTTGCCATTTTTTAAAAGTACTCAAATGACCCAGATAATAAAAATGTGCTTGTATAATATGAAACTAAAAGGTATAAACACCTGTGCCCTTTTCCAGGCAGACATCAGTTGTGTGCCCATGCACAGGCAGTGCCACTTGTGCACTGAGATGCCGAGCTGGGATTGGCATCTCTCAGAGAGCAGCTGAGGCAGAGCAGAGCACCTTGCAAGCTGCAGTTCCCTGACAGCCCCAGAGGGCTCCTGTCCCATAAACATCTGCTCTGCTCCAGGCAGGAACAGGGAGCAGCATTGTGACGGGATCATCAGAGAACTGAGGTGTGTGCTGGAATTCAATCCCCTCCCCATCCCACAGCAGCCCTGCATTTCCCTCCTCCAGCCTTGGTCTCCAGCACAGCCATGGAGGCTCTTTGGGCTCTGGACTTTTCCTGCAGCCACCAAGGGCAGCTGAGCTCTGCCTTTGGCACAGTCAGCCCTGCCCAGCCCAGGCAATGCCCAGCAATTCCTTGTGTGTGCCTGGCCCTGCTGTCAGCCCCGGCAGCGGCTGCGTGGCCCCTTTGTGCCGCGCTGGCCCAGCCATGGTGCCACAGCCCCTGTGCAGCCCAGGGCAGGACAGGAGCATTGCGGGTGGGAACGGCCCCTGTGCCGTGATGCCCACAGCAGCCCTGGGGCTCTGTGCCCCATGGCCTCCCTGCTGGGCAGCCTCTGCCAGCTCCTGCACAGCCCGTGGCACCTGTGGGGCTGCACAGACAGCCCTGCCCCGGGCTCTGCCGGGCTCTGGGCCAGCAGAGAGGCCGGGCAGGGCTGGCCATGGCCGGGAACAGGCCCTGAGCCCCGCAGGAGGATGGAGCTGGGCCACAGCCAAACTGCCCCGCAAACCTGGGCTGAGCAGCCAGGGCTGGCAATGGCTGGGGACAGAGGCTGGCGCTGACAAATGTCCTGGGCCGTGTTCCTGCTCTGTCCATGCCACCAAGGGCACAGAGCAGCCTCCTCTCTGGGCCACTTGCCTGTTTGCAATGCCTTCCACAGGTGCTGGCCCTGCCCCACAAGGCCTGGGCCGAGTCCTGCCCCTGCACGCTCACACAGGCTGAGATGGACACTGATGGTTTCTGTGGCAGGCTCTCTCAGCCCAGCCCAGCTCCCTCCAAGCTCTGCCAGCTGCCCTGAGCTCTCGGCAGCACCAAGGGCCTCTCCCCAGCACAGCCCAGCCGGCTCTGGCCCCACAGCTCTGCTCAGGGCAGGCTGCTCTGGGCAGGGCCCCACGGCCTCAGCCCCTGGGAAGGGCACAGCAGCAGCTGCAGCTCAGACAGGACTCAGCCCCAGCCATGGGCAAGGTGCTGGGCCAAGGGAAAAGGAGGCTCCCTGTGTGCCCTGCTCCCCTCTCCCTGAGGTGCTGAGAGCTCTGCAGCCCCTGCTGCCATCCCATCTGCCCAGGCCAGCACAACAGCCCCGGCCTTGGGGCCCTCCAGAGCTGCTCCTGCTCCAGGCCCAGGGCCCATCCCAAAGCTGGGGCAGCCAGAAAGCTGTGCCCATTTCTGTTCATTCCTGCTCTGATGAGGATATATCCACAGCCCCTTGGGGACTGCTGATGAATTTTGCTACTCCAGAGTCCTCTTTCTTGAGGTCTTCAGTTCAGGAATTTAGTGACAAAGGCTCAAAAACATTTATTCAAAATTCTGAACAAGAAAAGCCCCTGGGAATTATTTTAGTTCTCAATTCTTCTGTGGTCAATTCGACAAATTTCAGAAGTTTATTCAAAGTGAATATACTATATAGAAAACAATTCAGAGAGAACTGTTTTGTCCTGTTTTCTTTTCCTTTTTATCTATTGATATCAGCAATGTTCAACTGATATTGACGTCCAGCACCTTCTACTGAAGTCTGAATAGATGTAAAAATCAAGACCCTTCATGGCTGACAATCAATCAGACTTTGTCCCCAACCCCTCCCCACCATTTCTGTCATCCAGCCCTTGGCACTCCTATGGATCAGGAACAGTGTGGGCAGCAGGAGCAGGGCAGTGCTTGGCACTGGTTGGACAGCACCTCAAATGTTGTGTCCAGTTCTGGACCCTCCAGTTTAGGAAGGACATGGACTGGTGGGATTGTGTCCAGAGAAGGGCAACAAAACTGGTGAGTGGTCTCTAACAGAAGTCCTGTGAGGAGCAGCTGAGGGAGCTGGGGTTGTTTATCCTGGAGAAGAGGAGGCTCAGAGGAGGCTTCATCACTCTCTACAACTCCCTGACAGGAGGGTGCAGCTAGATGAGGGTCGGGCTCTTCTCCCAGGGAACAGTGACAGGACAAGAGGCCACAGCCTTAAGCTGCAACAGGGGATGTTTAAGCTGGACATTAGGAAATATTCTTCCCAAAATGGTGACTGGGCATTGGAATGGGCTGCCTAGGGAGGTGGGTGGGTCACTGTGCCTGGAAGAGTCTAAGGAATGATTGGATGTGACACTCAATGCCACATGTCTGGGTGACAAGGTGGTGTTGGGTCACAGGTTGGACTTGATGCTCTCCAAGGTCTTTTCCAGCCTGGCTGATTCTCTGATGATGGTGACACTGCAGGGCCCTGGGGAAGCAAGGGGACATTGTGACACTGAGGGACCTGGTGGCACTAAGAGGACCAGAGTGACACTGTGTATGGCATGGCACCATAGAGCCAAGGGGCCACTGTGACACTGTGGGGCTAAATGCAAGCAAGGAGCCCATGGTGACAGTCTGGGGCCTGGTGGAACCACAGAGGCCGCTGTGACCCTGTGGAACTAAGGAGATCATTGCTGTGCTGCCAGACCTCATGGAACAAAGGATCCATTGTGACACTCCGGGGTATTGGGGGCCCAAGGCACCATTGTGACACTGTGGGGCCCAAGGATCCAAGGGACTTTGTGACACCAAGGGGTCCCACGGAACCAAAGACACACTATGACACTGGGAGGCCTCATGGAATCATGGGGACCCTTGTGACAGTCTAGGGACACAAGGAACCGTGGTGACACTAAGTTGGCTGGGAGTGTTGATCTGCTGGAGGCTAGGAGAGCTGTGCACAGGGCCCTGGACAGGCTGGATCCAGGAGGCCAAATCCAACAATATGAGGTTTAACAAGTCCAGATATTGAGTTCTGCACTTTGGCCACAACAACCCCTGAAGTGGTGCAGGCTGGTGACAGAGTGGCTGGACAGCAGCCAGGCAGAACGGGTCTTACATGGAATGATGGACAGCAGGCTGGACATGAGCCAGCAGTGTGCCCAGGTGACCAAGAAATCCAATGGCTCCTGGCCTGGTTCAGGAACAGTGTGCCCAGCAGGAGCAGGGCAGTGATTCTTCCCCTGTGCTCGGCACTGTTTGGGAAGCACCTCGAGCGCTGTGTCCAGGTCTGGTCCCTTCAATTTAGGAAGGACATGGAGGGGATAGAGCATGTCCAGAGAAGGGCAACAAGGCTGGTGAGGGGTCTGGAACACAAGTCCTGTTCCTGTGAGGAGCAGCTGAGGGAGCTGGGGTTGTTTATCCTGGAGAAGAGGAGGCTCAGGAGACACAAGGCAGTGTCAGGGCACAGGATGGACTTGATGATCTCCAAGGTCTTTTCTAACCTTGCTGATTCTGTGATTCTCTGAAAACACCCTTGCAGCAGTTGCAGGATGAGCCCTAGGCCTCCTCTCCAGAAGGTCCAGCAGCCCAGATCCCTCAGCTTCTCCTCACAGCCCCAAAGCCCATCCTGTCAGTCCTGCAGAGCCTCTGCAGCTCCTCCTCCTTGCCCACAACAGGGAGCCCCAGAGCCAGACACAGCAGCCCAGATGTGCCTCCCTGGCCTGTGGTGCCTCTGGCAAGGGAGCAGCACCAGGCACTGCAGGAGGCTGCAGACAATTCCTGAAGCACTTGGAGGATGATCCTGCTCCCCAAGGGATGTTCCCATGTTGCCAGGAACTCAGGAACTGAAATGGGGAGCAGGGCCAGAGAGGGAAGGGCAACTAGGGATGGGCTGTTTGCAGGGGATGGAACAGGAGTGGGGTATTGGAAGAAATCTGGAGCAGAAAAGAGTAAAGAAAGCCAACATGATGCATAGAAAATGCTGAGGGCAGTTTGGGGGTGGCTGCCAGGCAGCCCTGGCTGTGAGCAACAATGTCTGCTGTGGCACAGGAAACTCACAGCTCATGGGAACAAACTTTCTGGATGACTTCAGAGACCACCACAAACCTGAGTGGTTTCCCTGCTGTCCCCCAGCCCTTCCTGGCTCCAGGGGCTGATGGCATTTGTGCTCCCTCAGGTTCATCTCCCCACACCAACACCATGGGGGTGCTCACGCCTGCTCTGGGCAGTGCAAACAGGGGCTCCTGAGCCAGTGCTGCCGTGTCTGTGCCTGCAAGGATGCAGCACCTGTGTGAGCTGGGAGAGAGGCCAGGGCTGCAGAGGGGGGATGTTGTTGGCAGGTGCATGAGGACGCTCTGGGATGCTGCCCTGGGGTGTCCAGCGCAGTGGGGATGGATCAGCCCCTGCTCTGCTGCTCCTTCCCATCTCCCCCAGGGACCTTGCAGAGCCCCAGCCATGCTGTTTGCCCCCAGCCTGCCCATGGCCACCCTGGGGCTGCTCACGGGGCTTTTCTCTGCTGAGCATTGGCCTGGGCGTGTTCTGGAGAGAGCCTGGGCAAGGAGCCTGGAGCCCCCAGGCCCTGCCGTGAGGCGTCAGCGCTGCCCCAGCAGTGCCCATGGCCTGTCCCTGCTGCAGCCCCGGCACTGCCACCCCCAGCACTGTGCCCGGCCCCGAGAGCACTCAGGCCCTACAGCA
>JANEHK010001313.1:0-13479 GCA_025960845.1 Tachycineta bicolor | reverse complement strand
CCCTGGGGATTAGATGGGAATATCACACACCGTGGCATCCCCAGAGTTCAGGTCAAGTAGAAAGAATGAATCAAACCTTGAAAGCACAGCTATCAAAACTTATGTTGGAGACTAAAATGTCATGGATCAAATGCCTCCCACTAGCTCTCCTAAATATTAGGACGCAGCCCCATACAGGATCAGGATTATCTCCCTTCGAGATGCTATATGGAATGCCCTATGAGCATAGAATGCCAGTCGGACACCCCCGGGTGGAGGATTGTCAGATCCAGTCTTATATTGTTTTAATTAACAAAAATTTACAGGAGCTACGGAAGCGTAGATTAATAGCACAGAGCACCCCTCTAGGATTTGCTATACACCAAATCCAGCCGGTGATCGGGTGCTGATCCGAACGTGTAAAGAAGCCCCACTGTCATCGCATTGGGAGGGACCTTTCCTCGTCCTCCTCACTACAGACACTGCAGTGAGAACAGCTGAGAAAGGCTGGACCCATTCCTCCCGAGTGAAAAAGGTGAAACAACACAGCAGCTCTCCGCAGTGGAGAATCGCCTCAGCGCCTGGAGATTTGAAGCTAAAGATCCATCGAGATACTCAATGACCAGCGCTTATCGGATAAGTTGCAATCAGGCAGGATGCCCCTGCTATCCGTTTGTTCATTATATGTGCGGGTATTGTGAACAGATTTGAGTGACTCATTGTGCCCATGGAGCTAGGCCTTGGAGTTTATGTGTGCCTTGTTACGAGGAAGAAGCCAGGCTTACCAACCTATTCCTATACATTGCCACCGAGGCGGGATTGTTTGAATTGGATTCTCCAGAGTGGTTCCATTATTTTACTAACGGGACCAGGGGAGGATTAAATAAAAGGGCGGATCCACTCATAATTGAGTGCAGGAGAACGTTGAAAGTACCCTGTGGAGCAGATCAAATAAAAGTGAATAGGTGGGAACAGTATAAGAAGCGATATGCTCAGAGGAGCACCGGAAGGGACCCGGAGGAATTTCCCTGCTGCCAAGAAGATGGTTTACCCCGCCGCTGGTGGCAACCCAACGGGCGAAGGGTTGAGCAGAGGGATAGACCCATGGGTAACCCTGGTGATCCTGAGTCTAGCCGTGTACCCCACGAATGGCCTCCACAGCCCCCAAGAGAGGATGGGGAAGGGAATTAATCCCTCCGAGGTTCCTTCAAACTTCACTGAGAACGGAGTTTTAAAATCCAGGGTACGAGTAGACTGGCTTACACCAAAAAGGGGGGAAAATCACAAATGGAATGAAGGGTTCAAATTGAACAGATCCAATCACCCGCTGGCAGTATTTAGGAAGAAAAGGGAGGTAAGCAGTCTTCCTCTGATCCCCACCTGCAAAGAATGTAACAAAACTGTATGGATTGGAGGAAAAAGAGAAAGTACCTTTGTAGGATATTTACAAGTTAACCCACTATGTTATGACAAGAAAAAACTGAAAATGTGTACCCTGAATGGGAAAACATATTGGGTGGGACAAAATGAAAAATTACAAACAGCTGCTTTAACCAATGGACCTATACTACTAGATATGTTAAGTGAAAATGATGAAAGGGTTTGTTTGAGAATGGACAAGATTTTCTGTTTTTCTAAGGATGAAGAGGGGTTAGACCCAGAGAACAAAATACAGAAAGTAGCTTTAGAACTCAAACGACAAGAATTAGCAGCCAAGAAAAAGAGGATGGAGCAGGAAAGAATGAGGACACTAAGTGAGCAGTATGAACAATTAGAAAAACAATCTAATGATTGGAGTCTGGCTACCTCCAGCAGGAACCTTTTCCTAGATTTGGTGCAAGAAATTGCTACCGAATTAGGGCTAACTAACTGTTGGATCTGTGGAGGATTGAGATCTGCAGAAAGATGGCCTTGGAAAGGTGAAAGTCTGACCCCTGAACAATTGCTAAAATGGGACAACACAGTCTTAAACACTTTAACCCGACCAGGAGGGTGGACATTAGATGACCGTATAATAGGGACAATTTGTATAAGCCGAGAAGGCAACGCTTACAACGAGGTAGTGGGGTACACTCCTTGTCTATCCACTCTGTCAGTAAATTCCAACAATAAGTCCAAAATTTGGCAACCAGAACCCCCTAATGGGTATTGGGGAAAGAAAAAAGAAGAGAGATGTAATTGGGTAAAGGAAATTGAACTCTGTTGGCATGAGATAGCTAACACTAACCCTTACCACTCTCTAACCGAATTAGCAAAATTTTGGGAAAAGCCTGAAATTACAAATATGGAATGGAAGGCTCCCAGCGGAATTTACTGGATTTGTGGGAAAAGAGCATATAGTGAGTTACCCCGGAAATGGAAAGGGTCTTGTACCCTAGGAATGATTAGACCCTCTTTCTTTACACTCCCCCGAACTGGCAGTGATTTACTAGGGGCTCCTTTATACGAGACCCTCAGCAGGAGGAAGTGAGAAGTAAAGAAAGAATTTCCACAGGTGGGAGGAAATCAAAAATGGGGAGAGGAAGAATGGCCTGCAGAACGCATTATAGAATATTATGGTCCCGCCACATGGGCACAAGACGGGAGCTGGGGATATAGAACCCCAGTATACTTGTTAAACCGACTAATTAGGTTACAAGCCGTAGTAGAAATAGTGTCCAATCATACCTCAGATGCCTTGGAATTATTGGCCAGACAGCACTCACAGATGAGAGCTTTCGTATACCAAAATAGAATAGCTTTAGACTATTTATTAGCAGAAGAAGTGGGTGTTTGTGGGAAATTCAATGACTCAGAGTGCTGTGTTGAAATAAATGATTATGGGGAAACTATCAGAGATTTAGCTACAGAAATAAAAAAGGTAGCACATGTCCCAGTTCAAACATGGAATTCAATACTTAAGGCATCATGGTGGGATCAGATTTTTGGAGCAGGAGATTGGTGGAAAAAGGTGGGATTCTTTATCCTGTGCTCTGTGGCTGGATTAGTGTTTTTGCCCTGCCTAATACCTTGCCTAATAAGACTAATTCACACTGTAGTCCAGGGGATGCAAGTAGCAGCCCTTCCTATGGACCCTGAGTTAGCCTCAGGGGGGTTAGCCAAGAACAAAGCCACCTCAAAAATTATGAACTTAACTAAAAAAGGGAGTACTGCTGCCCAAGCTTTAGAAAAGTTTGAAGCCCAAATGCAGGAGAAGAATACAGAGAGGACATACTGGAGTAAAACAGCCAAAGATATGTTAACAGAATAATGGTTAAGAGGCTTTTTTATCTTGGCAGAGAAAAAAGACTATAACCGAAACACGAATTAAATTGGTGAATTTGGAAGAGGGGGGATTGTAATATATGTGCTAAAGTTAATTCGTGTTATCAAATTATAAAGAGTAAATGTACATTGTATAATCATGAGTGTTAAAGATTTGCCCAAAATAATATGGATAAGGATGGACTGGAAAAACCAAAATAAAAAGGAATTTTCCTCGGCTCTGGAAGGACAGGTAGGACATGGAGAAAGAATGCCTGGAATTGCCTGAGAGGGGAACCTAGAAACCACCCGTTTCCAGGAATACCTGAGAGGACACAAAAGACCACGGAAGACAGAGATACCAGCCCGGAGACCGAGATGATTACTTCAGATGGATATCTCCACTCGTCTCCGCCGAAAACTAACATATCTACGACACACCCGGGCCCAGCAATCAGCTGCATTGTTCCACCCTACCGGTCCATTCAAACCCCCGATACCAAGAGCAGCATGAATAGGGAACATGCCCTGGAGGGGAGACCGTCGAAATCCCTGACTGCACCTCGCGATTCACTGTATAAAAAGGGGACAGCTAGAAATCAAAATTGTGAACTTGGGGGATAGCAGACTGACAGAGTCTGTATCCGTGTTCACCCAGCGACGATCCTGGGCTCGGCGCTGTCCTTTTACTTGTGGCTTTTCAAGACTGTTATTTTGTCTCACAATAAAATTCTTAATTTTGATAAATCGGATTTGGTCCATTAAATTTATAACACCATAGTAAAAGATGTGGAAATTGAAGCAGAAAATAAAGTTTGTTTAGGAGATATGCTGTTAGTAGAAGAGGCCGATTATAACCTGTTAAGCAGGGATCTGATAGTTGCCTTAAGAATTAACTAAATCGTGAGAAATTCAAAATTAGTGGTCAGTATCTGTAAACTAACCTGTGAGGACGAGGAGAAAATTAACCCCGAAGTGTAGCATATGGGGAAGGAAGCCGGGAGGTTGAACATAGATCCAATTTCAGTTGAGGTCGAGAGACCTGGGGACCCCATGGAGGTGAAGCAGTGTCCTGTTCCCCTAGAGAGGAGATGGGTAGTAGATCCTACTACAGGCCTAGTAGACCTAGTGAGCAAGGGAGTTTTTAGAGCCGTGTGTGTCCCGATGTGGTAACCTGATGCTAGCCGTGGGAAAAACAGACAGGAGTTATGGACTAGTGCAGAATCTGAGAGCAGTGAATGGGGGAGCTAAGACTCAGTTTCCTGTAGTTGCAAGCCCATGCACGCTTCTGGGCGAGGTCTCCCCAGAAGATACATAGTATAGTGTAATTGACTTAAAAGATGCATTTTAGACCTGCCCTTTAGCCGAAAGCAGTCGTGATTTTTTTGCATTTCAATGGGAAGACCCTGAAACAAATCAAGCAACAGTTGAGATAGGCCTCCCTGCCTCAGGGCTTTGTGAACTCACCCAACTTATTTGGGCAAGCCTTAGAGCAATTGCTGGGTCAGTTTTCCCCTAGAAAGGAGACAAAAATCCTGCAATATATAGATAACTTGCTAGTTGCAGGAGAAACAGAGGAGGAGGTAAGAAAATGTACCATTGAGTTACTGAACTTTTTGGGAGAAAAGGGATTAAAGGTTTCAAAACAAAAGTTACAATTCACAGAGCCTGAAGTTAAATATCTCGGGCACTGGATTACTAGGGGAAAGAAAAAGCTGGACTCAGAAAGAGTGTATTACTAGGGGAAAGAAAAAGCTGGACTCAGAAAGAGTGTCTGGTATACTAGAATTGCCTCCCCCAAGGACCAAAAGGCAGGTGCGCCAAATGCTAAGACTTCTGAGATACTGCAGGCAATAGATAGAAGAGTATAGTGAAAAGGTAAAATTCCTATATGAGAAATTGACCACAGAAGAGGTAAAGTGGACTGAACATGATGATAAGGGCTTGCAGTGATTAAAGGAAGCTCTAATAGCAGCCCCTGTCTTGAGCCTACCCGATGTAAATTAAAAGTTCCAATTATTCATTGATGTGAACAATCATAACACACATAGAGTCCTCACACAGGATTGGGCAGGAGATAAGAAACGTGTAGGTTATCTCTCAAAGTTACTAGACCCCGTAAGCTGGGGTTGGCCCACACGTTTGCAAGCTATAGTGGCGGTTGCACTGCTGGTAGAGGAGGCCAAAAAGATTACCTTTGGAGCTCCTCTAGTGATTTACACCCCGCATGATGTAAGAACAGAAGAGAAAAGCAGAAAGCAGAAAGCAGAGAAATGGCTCACGGATGCTAAGCTTCTGAAATACAAAGCCATTCTCATTCATGCCCCTGAATTAGAATTGAGAACAACAAAAGCTAACAATCTGGCAGAATTTCTTTTCGGGGAAGCGTCAGAAAGACCCACCCACAGTTGCTCGGACTTAATAGAATTGCAAACAAAAATACGAGCAGACCTGGAAGATAAAGAGTTAGAAGAAGGAGATAAATAGTTTGTGGTTGGCTCGGCTAGAGTCATAGAAAGAAAAAGAAAATCAGGTTATGCTGTCACAGACGGGAAAACAGGGGAGGTAATTAAATCAAGACCACTAAGTGCATCTTAATCAGCCCAAGCATGCGAGTTGTATGCAGTCCTGCAGGCTTTAAGGGAACTGCGGGGAAAGCTGGGAACCATTTTTACTGATTCTAAGTATGCTTTTGGAGTAGTATACACTTTTAGAAAAAATATGGGAGGAAAGAGAGTTAATAAACACTCGAGGAAAAATTTAGTACATGAGGATCTAATAAGGCAGATCTTGAAAGCTATACGGGAGCCAAAGGCCATTGCCATAGTGTATGTAAAAAGACATCAAACAGGATTGCAGTTTAGAACTAGGGGGGAACAATTTAGCTGATCAAGAGGCAAGACGAGTGGCTCTTCTCACACTAAGCACTCCTGAGGATCCCAGGGTGGAGCACCAAGAATTTCCCCCGCAGCCTACGGAGAAAGAAATTGAGGACTTCAAGAAGATAAGGGGAACACTAGAGGGGGGTAAATGGAAGCTATCCGATGGCTGAGAGTTAATCCCAAAAGCATATGCCCGGAGAATATTAAGGAGATTACACTCTCAGACTCACTGGGGAACACAAGCATCAGCTAAACAATTCCTAAAATTTTTTGGATGTAAAGGTATTTTTGAAATGGCAAAACAGGAAGTCCAGGGCTGCATGATATGCCAGAAAATAAATAAATCTAGGAGCAGGCAAATCACTCCTGGAGGACGCCTCTTAGCATACCGCCTCTTCGGGAGGATTCAGGTAGACTTCACTGAATTACCTAAAATTGGAAGACATAAATATTTATTATAATAGTGGATCAGTTGACCCACTGAGTAGAGGCATTCCCAAGCTCCCGGGCCACAGCCCAGGCAGTAATGAGAAGATTATTAGAGGAAATCATACCTAGATACGGGATCCCAGACTCCATTGACTCGAATCAGGGAACACACTTCACTTCAAAAATTATAAAACACCTGGCAGATGCCCTGGGAATTACATGGAAATATCACACACCCCGGCATTCCCAGAGCTCGGGACAGGTAGAAAGAATGAATCAAAACGTAAAAGCTCAGATATCTAAGCTTATGCTGGAGACTAAGATGTCCTGGGTAAGGTGCCTACCTTTAGCACTCTTGAATGTTAAGACCCAACCCCATTCAGGATCTGGTTTATCCCCTTTCGAAATATTATATGGAATGCCATATGAACATGGAATGCCCGTGGGATACTGTAATATATGTGCTAAAGTTAATTCGTGTTATCAAATTATAAAGAGTAAATGTTCACTGTATAATTATGAGTGTTAAAGATTTGCCCAAACTAATATGGATAAGAGTAAACTGGAAAAACCAAAATAAAAAAATTTCCTCGGCTCTGGAAGGACGGGTGGGACACGAGGAAAGAATGCTTGGAATTACCTGAGAGGGGAACCTAGAAACTCCCATTGCCAGGAATACCTGAAAGAACACAAAGAACAACGGAAGACGGAGATACCAGTCCGGAGACCGAGATGATCACTTCAGGGGGATATCTCCACTCCTCTCCGTTGAAAATTAACATATCCACAACACACCCAGGCCCAGCCATCAGCTGCATTGTTCCACCCTACCGGTCCATTCAAACTCCCGATACCAGGACTTGCATGATTAATGAAGATGCCCTGGAGGGGAGACCGTCGAAATCCCTGACTACACTTCGCGATCCAGTGTATAAAAAGGGGACAGCTGGAGACCAAAATTGTGAACTTGGGGGATAACAGGCTGACAGAGTCTGTATCCGTGTTCACCCAGCGGCGATCCCGGGCTTGACGCTGTCCTTTTACTTGTGGCTTTTCAAGACTGTTATTTTGTCTCAAAATAAAATTCTAAATTTTGATAAATCAAATTTGGTCGGTTTTATTTATAACAATTCTGGTGACCCCGACGTGATTGGATTGATACCGGGACCCCTGTGGGACCCCCATCCCTGACCAGGAGGCGCCCTGCTGAATTCAGCGGCCTGGCAGAGTTGGGGTAGCCGGGTGGAACCGATCAGCCACACGACAAACAGAAACTACAAAAGCCACATTTAAAAGGGAGATAGGCGAGGTCAGAGCTCTCGGGGAACTCGGGGAGGTTTTTCTTTAGAAGCAGAACCTCCGGAGCCGCGGCGAAGAGATCTACTCATAAAACTCTACGTGCACGAAGAATCCACGCAGGAAAAGGATCGTAAGTATTGCGTGGTTGAGTGGGAGTGGCCGAGCGTGTGAGTGAGACGTGATTTTATCACGAAGTGAGTGGGGACCCCAAAACCGCAGTTCCACTTCCCCGCGAGGGGTGTGGTCGGTTGCGGGGGAAGCGAAAGTTTCGGGGTACCGCACACCTCACACGTTAATCCTTGAAACTCGGGGAGTTTTTGGAAAGAGGAATCGGCCACAGGAAGGCTGAAAGGGAAGGATACGTCCCTAAGGAGTTCCAGGGACTGGTAAACCTTTCAGCCTTGGACCAGGAACGGTCCGGGGAGGAAGTAAGGAGAAGGGAGAGCTCACACACCAGAGAAAACCCGGGGAGGGAGCGATCACCCACAAAGGGCAAGTATCTGGTAAACCCATACCATGGGGCAAGCAAAGAGTAAAACTAACAAAAGGAACGTAAGGAAGACAAAACGGGGAACCGGTAAAGGAATCCCCGAAATCCCAGTGGAGAGCCCGCTGGGATGGATGCTAGAACATTGGGACGAATGTCCCATTAGGGAAAGAAAATCCAAGGAACAGATGATACACTATTGCATAGAAGTGTGGGGAGGGGTGGAAATACGGGATCACGTAATTTGGCCCGTGTTTGGGACTTTCGAGGAATAGATATGTAAGGCACTGGTGCTTTATGTCAGAGAGAAGGGAACTGTGGAAGAACAGGAATATGCCGGGGTCTGGGGAAAGATAAATGCGAAGCTGTTACCGGTGAAGATAGGGAATCCTACCGCTGTCTCAGGGGATAAGTGGGAACCCTTAGATAACCTACCCCCACCTTATATTGTGCCCTCGCCCCCTCCCCTCCCGGAGCAGAGTAATCCGCAAAACCCCGGGAGATTGGGACCCCCTTTGGGACGAGGAATCCAGATGCCCTCGTCTCTTCCATCTGCCCCTTCGCTAGAATCACAATCCGGGGCCTCATTCCCACCGGGTGTGCTCCCTCCCCCGCTAGAACCCACACAGGTCTTTCGGCCACTGGGAGGAAGGACACCAAGTACACACACCCCTGCACCAACGCCGGATGACCTGCGCCAGATTTAGATCTGGCGGCTTTCTTTAGTTCCCCCGCAAATACGCAGCAGGCTTCGGCAGAAGCAAAACATACCCCTCCCGCTAGGAGGACTAGAAGACAACTAAAGAAAGTGAATGAGGTGGAGAGTGAGGGGGAGGGTGAAAAGGCTAATCTTCTCCCCCTAAGGGAGATTCCCACTGCTCCGGGAATCATCGGGTACGTAAATGTCCCGATTAATGCTAGCGATGTGAGAACCTTCAAAAAGGAGATGGGGAAGCTTATGGATGACCCTTTAGGGGTCTCTGAAAGGCTAGATGAGTTTTTGGGAACCAGCATCTATTCATATGAGGATCTCACAGCCATTCTAAGGTCCCTGTTCAACACGGAGGAAAGAGAAATGATCAGGCAGGCAGGAATAAGGGAATGGGAACGGAGAAACCCTCAGAGCACTCCCGGAGATCAGAAATGGCCAAGCCAAGATCCCCGATGGAATGCTCAGACCAAGGAGGGTAGGAGAAGCATGATCGATATGAAGAATATCATCACACAGGGAATCAGAGAGGCCGTGCCCCGGGGACAAAATCTGAGTAAGGTTTTCGGGGAATGTCAGGGGAAAGATGAGACTCCCACAGAATGGTTAGAGAGATTGAGAAAAAGCCTCCAGGTATATTCGGGGACAGACCCTGATTCTCCCGTGGGAGAAGTACTGTTGAAAACCCAGTTTGTGGCAAAATCGTGGGAGGATATCAGGAGAAAGCTGGAGAAGATAGAGGGATGGCAGGAGAAAGGACTACAGGAATTACTACGGGAAGCCCAGAAAGTCTATATGAGAAGGGATGAGGAAAAACAGAAAATACAGGCTAGAGTATTGGTAGCGGCTGTAAGGGAAGCCCAGAAGCAGGAACGCCCACAAGCTTCGGAGAAACCCCTAAGGAAAGCACCTCCGAAGGGGCCTGTACGTCCACAGAAAGGAGTCTCAGGGAATCGAATAGAAGGTTTGGAATGTTTTTATTGCAAGAAAAAAGGACATATGAAGAGGGATTGTCCAAAAAGGATAAGGGATGAAAAGATGTTTCAGGAGGACTAGGGACGTCAGGGGCTTTATCTTTTGGAGTCCATAACATCGAGAGAGCCCTTGATAACATTGAAGATAGGACCCAAAGGAACAAAAATGGATTTTTTAGTAGATTCTGGGGCTGAGAGAAGTACTTTTAAGCAGTTGCCCCCAGGATGCCATATAAGCAAAGAATTTATGGTAGTTATAGGAGCCAAAGGGGAACCGTTCAAGGTCCCCGTGGTAAAAGATGTAGAAATTGAATCAGATAATAAAGTTTGCTTGGGAGACATGTTGTTAGTAGAGGAGGCTGATTACAACCTGCTGGGTAGAGACCTGATGGTTGTACTGGGTATTAACCTCATCATAAGGAATTCACAGATAATGGTTAGCTTATATAAACTAACATGTGAAGATGAGGATAAAATTAACCCCAGGGTATGGCATACAGGAAGGGAAGCTGGAAAGTTAGTTATGGAACCCATAACAATTGAAATTGAAAGGCCTGAAGACCCCATAAGGGTTAGGCAGTACCCAATCCCTCTGGAAGGGAGACGGGGACTAAAACCTATAATAGAAGATTTAATAAAGAAAGGCATTCTGGAACCCTGCATGTCTAGGCATAATACCCCAATTCTGGCTATTAAAAAGACAGATGGGAATTATAGACTAGTGCAGGATTTAAGAGCCATAAATGAAAGAACAAAAACCTGGTTCCCTGTAGTGGCTAACCCTTATACTCTTCTGAATAGGATATCCCCAGAGGACACTTGGTACAGTGTCATAGATCTAAAGGATGCATTCTGGACCTGCCCTTTAGCTGAAAGCAGCAGAGATTTCTTTGCATTTCAATGGGAAGATCCAGACACTAATAGAAAACAGCAACTAAGGTGGGCCTCCCTTCCCCAGGGATTTGTGGACTCCCCAAATTTATTCGGGCAGGCATTAGAACAACTACTAAGTCAGTTCTCCCCTGGGAAAGGAACAAAAGTCTGACAGTATGTTGATGATTTATTAGTGGCTGGTAAAACGGAAGAAGATGTCAGGGAATGTACTATTCAGTTATTAAACTTCTTGGGGGAAAAGGGATTAAAGGTAGCAAAACAAAAGTTACAGTTCACCGAATCAGGGGTGAAATATCTGGGACATTGGCTGATCAAAGGGAAAAAGAAATTAGATCCTGGAAGGGTGGCTGGGATTATAGAATTGCCTCCCCCTAGAACCAAAAGACAAGTACGTCAGCTATTGGGGTTATTAGGATATTGCAGACAATGGATAGAAGGGTATAGTGAAAAGGCAAAATTTTTGTATGAAAAACTAACTGCAGAAAAGATAAAATGGACTGAACAGAATGACGAAAAATTGGAACAACTAAAGGGTGCTTTAGTAACTGCCCCAGTATTAAGTCTCCCTGATATAAACAAGAAGTTCCAATTATTTGTAAATGTAGGGAACCCCACAGCACATGGGGTGTTGACACAAGAATGGGCTGGGGATAGGAAGCCTGTAGGTTACCTTTCCAAGTTATTGGACCCTGTAAGCAGGGGGTGGCCCACATGCTTGCAGGCAATAGTAGCTGTGGCCTTATTAGTAGAAGAAGCCAAAAAGATTACTTTTGGGGCCCCCATTACGGTTTATTCCCCACATAATGTAAGGACTGTTTTGCAACAAAAAGCTGAGAAATGGCTCACAGATGCAAGGCTTTTGAAATATGAGGCTATCCTTCTTTAGGCTCCAGAATTAGAACTGAAAACAACACAAGCAAGTAACCCTGCTGGGTTCCTATTCGGGGAAGCATCATCTGAGCCCATACATAATTGTGTGGACCTAATAGAATTGCAGACCAAAATTAGAGAGGATCTGGAGGACAAAGAACTCGAAGAAGGGGAAAAATGGTTTGTAGATGGATCAGCCAGAGTAATAGAAGGGAAAAGAAAATCAGGATATGCTATCATAGATGGGAAAACTGGGAGGGTAGTTAAATCAGGCCCCCTGGGTACTTCTTGGTCAGCCCAGGCATGTGAATTGTATGCAGTATTGCAAGCCCTGAGAGAACTCAAAGGAAAAATAGGGACTATTTTCACTGACTCTAAATATGCTTTTGGGGTAGTACATAATTTTGGAAAAATTTGGGAAGAAAGGGGACTGATGAACACCAGAGGCAAGAGTTTAATACATGAGGATTTAATAAGACAGATCCTCAAAGCAGTAAGGGAATCTAAGGCTATTGCAGTAGTATATGTAAAAAGTCATCAAGTGGGATTACAGTTCAGAATACGTGGAAATAACCTAGCTGATCAGGAAGCCAGAAAGGCAGCTCTCCTCATCCTAGACATTCCAGAGAGCAGAATAGAACACCCCGGGGAATTTTCCCCTCAGCCTACAGAAAAAGAAATTGAAGAATTCAAGAAAATAAAGGGTGTTTTAGTAAATGGGAAATGGAAATTGGCGGATGGTCGAGAATTAATTCCTAAGGCCTATGCCAGGACCATATTAAAGAGATTACATGCACAAACTCACTGGGGAACCCAAGCTTTAGCAGAACAATTTCTAAAATTTTTTGGATGTAAAGGTATCTTTGAATTGGCAAAACAGGAAGTTCAAGGTTGCTTAGTGTGCCAAAAAAATTAATAAGTCAAGGGTTAAGCAAAATGCATTAGGAGGACGCCCCTTAGCATATCGTCCTTTTGGAAGAATACAGGTGGACTTCACCGAGTTACCAAAAATAGGGAGATACAGATACTTGTTAGTAATTGTAGATCAATTAACACATTGGGTAGAGGCATTCCCTAGCCCCAGGGCAACAGCCCAAACAGTAGCGCGTAAGTTACTGGAGGAAATAATACCCAGATATGGGATCCCCGATTCCATAGATTCAGATCAGGGAACCCACTTCACATCTAAGGTCATACAGAACTTGGCAGAAGCCCTGGGGATTAGATGGGAATATCACACACCGTGGCATCCCCAGAGTTCAGGTCAAGTAGAAAGAATGAATCAAACCTTGAAAGCACAGCTATCAAAACTTATGTTGGAGACTAAAATGTCATGGATCAAATGCCTCCCACTAGCTCTCCTAAATATTAGGACGCAGCCCCATACAGGATCAGGATTATCTCCCTTCGAGATGCTATATGGAATGCCCTATGAGCATAGAATGCCAGTCGGACACCCCCGGGTGGAGGATTGTCAGATCCAGTCTTATATTGTTTTAATTAACAAAAATTTACAGGAGCTACGGAAGCGTAGATTAATAGCACAGAGCACCCCTCTAGGATTTGCTATACACCAAATCCAGCCGGTGATCGGGTGCTGATCCGAACGTGTAAAGAAGCCCCACTGTCATCGCATTGGGAGGGACCTTTCCTCGTCCTCCTCACTACAGACACTGCAGTGAGAACAGCTGAGAAAGGCTGGACCCATTCCTC
>JANEHK010001311.1:0-13482 GCA_025960845.1 Tachycineta bicolor | reverse complement strand
AAAACACCGGTGAGGGTTGCACGTGATACTTGCTCAGCCCCCGGGGACAAAGAGGAGTTTCAACCGAGTCGTTGGGAATGGCCCAGCATCCCCAGCCCGTAGGCAACCCTAGCACAGAGCCAGTTCCTGGGTAGAAAGCAGCCCTCTCCCAGCAGGAACACTGTGACAGCTCTTTGGGGGAATCCTAATTTATTGAACACCTAGGGTGGAAGGGCCCTCCGAGGCCTGTGACCACCTGCCTGGCCTGCGGGGGCCTTCTCGGGGCAGCCTCCTGGAGACCACGCAAGCGCCATGGTCTCGTGGGCATTGTCTGTGCCACCGAGCTGGGGCTGTTGCTGCCTGAGTCAGGCACAGCATCCTGGGAGCCCTGTGCTGGACACTGGTGGCTGCAGGATGTTTGTGGCTCTGCCACCTGCTCCTGGGAATGCCTCTCCTTCTCCAGCTGGCCTCCTGTTTGTGCTTCCCAGCTTTCCCTGGCTGTGTCTGTGCCCTGGGACTCGCCGGGGCTCTTGATGTGCGTTGGATGCTGTTGATGTGGAAGGGGGCAGGAGGAGGTGTCCAGCGCTTGCTCAGGGTGCGCAGGCATGGAGGCTTTCCTGAGAGGCCGGGAGGGCTGGAGGCCTCCAGGAGGGAAAGTGTGGGAGGGAGGCAGGAACTGGGTGCCAGGGACGGGTCTTGGCAGGCGCAGGATCTTGAAGGGCTGGGGGCTCTCAGCAGGGCTGGAGGCTGTGGCAAGCTGCTGGGAGGGAGGCGGCGTTTCGGCGCTGGGGAGGTTCTGCGAGGGAGGGTGGCGGTTGAGAGCAGGGAGGGACTTGCAGGGTTGGAGGCCGTCAGAGGCAGTGGAGACTCGCGGAACGTTGGATCTGGGCCAGCCCGCGCTTCTGCCAGGGATGGTTGGTGTCCAACACAATCTCCTGGAAGGGCTGGAGGCTGTGCCAGGAATGGCCCCTCTGGCTGGGAGGAGCCTGCCGGAGGCATGGAGGCGCCTGGAAAAGCGGAACGAGGCACAGCAGGGCAGGTGGCCTGGCTTGCCCAGCTGCTGCAGGTGCGCCCACAGCGCCTGTCACATGGCAGGATGAAGCGGAGCCCATGTCCCATGGTGGAGCAGCAGCATCAGCCCCTGAAGCTCCTTGGCCACGCTGACGCAGGGGCCGCAGCTGCAGGGCACACACAAGGAATTGCTGGGCATTGCCTGGGCTGGGAAGGGCTGACTGTGCCCAAGGCAGAGCTCAGCTGCCCTTGGTGGCTGCAGGAAAAGTCCTGAGCCCAAAGAGCCTCCATGGCTGTGCTGGAGACCAAGGCTGGAGGAGGGAAATGCAGGGCTGATGCGGGATGGGGAGGGGACTGAATTCCAGCACCCACCTCAGTTCTCTGATGATCCCAGCACTATGCTGGTCCCTGTTCCAGCCTGGAGCAGAGCAGATGTTTATGGAACAGGAGCCCTCCGGGGCTGTCAGGGACCTGCAGCTTGCAAGGTGCTCTGCTCTCCCTCAGCTCCTCTCTGAGAGATGCCAATCCCAGCTCAGCACCTCAGGGCACAAGTGGCACTGCCTGTCCATGCGGAGACAACCGATGTCTGCCTGGAAGGTGGCACAGGTTATAATATCTTTTACTCTCATAATGTAAAAGAAAATATTTATTTATCTGCATCATTTGAGTACTTTTAAGAAGTGCAAAATTTTCCCACCAGGAACAGAAATTTCCTGGCTCTACTGGATTCTCCTGCTGATGGCAGGAGAAGAAATACTGATCTTCCTCTCTACCTTTGTCACCAGCATTCAGTCTAACAATTCATGGCCATCTTCCTTCAGGTGTTTCCAGGTCTTCTGTTTAAACAGTCATGTGTAAGGGCATTTCTTCATATAGAGCAGTTGGATCTATGTCCTTCCTGTTGCTCCCAGATTTCCTCCTGCAGCTCTTCTCCATTCATTCCATTGCATCTCCCTTGAGTGGCTTCATGCTTTGTTCTTTACAGAATTGTCCAATTTTTCAGAAGTTTAAATAACACCTTAATCATCATCTTAGTTTATTTTTATCTTATATATCACCTCTTCTCATGTCTTGGTTGAAAATTCTTCCTGTATGGAAATCACTTGTGGGTTGTGGACATGTCAGATCTTCCTGGGATGTCACAAGGAGCTAAGGGAAATGTTTTTATGTTTATTAAATTATATCATGTTCACATTTTTTATATTAGCCATGAAGAGAAACCTTTCTGTGCCTCCAAGTCTCACCAGCTCCTGGTCCCTCCAAGGACACAAACCTGAGGAGTTGTGCTTCCCACTCCAGTGGCTGCACTTGGACCTCTCTCCATAGCCAGAGCAGAGCTCCCTTGTCCCAGAAAGTCCCTGGCAGTGGAGGGATGAAGGAAACAGGACAGGCTGTGGGGATCAGGTGCAGGGCAGAGCCAGGGAGAAGAATGACTTTTGTATTTGATGGAGCTGTGCCTTCCCTTGGGTTTGTTGGCTGAAAATAAATGAACATCCCTCTGTGTCTCGAGCAGCTCCTTCTCCAAGGAAAGCAGGTGGGAGTTGGGGCCAAGGAGCTGAAACCTGCAGGTCCAGCCTGGGGTGGAGGGAGCTCAGATTTGCACAAGGCTGCTCTAAGTCCAAGGTCTTAGATGGGGGAAATGGTGCAATGGGAGTAGGGAAAAAAATCTGATTGATTGTCAGACATAAAGGGTCTTGATTTTCATATCTATTCAAACTGCATGAGTAAGTTCCTTAGGATCAGTGTCAATTGGAGATTGAACATATAAATGTATTAATAGGAAAAAAATCCTAAGCAGGACCTAAAAATATTTTCTCACTGTCTTTTGTAAATATAATATATTCACTATGGACACACTTGCAAAATCTGTTTAATTAACTACAAAAATTTGAAAACTTAAATCAAATTATTCCCAGAGGCTTGGCCTTTTAAGGTGTTCTGAATATTAATGAGCGCTGGGGCACTGAATTCCTGAACTGAACAACTGAAGGCTGAATAAGCCTCAGGAGAAGTCAAATCCAGCAGCAGCCTCCAAGTGTCTGAGGCTGTCAGCAGCCCCCACTGAGGCCATCCCTGCCCAGAGACCTTGGGGGAATGGGCAGTCAAGGAGAGCGTCCCTGGGGCTGGGCAAGCAGAACTCAGAGGCACCAGCAGGTGCAGGTGGGAAATGGAGTGTGCAATGTGGCTGTGAAAGCCCTGCCTGGGCTGTGCCAAGCAGGACACACAAGTCCTGACCCCCATCCCCCCAAACAATTTTCTCACTTAAACATTTCAAAGGAATTACAATTGTTTGAGTACTCTGAGTTGGATGCACTGGAGAAATAGCAACAAGAGATTCTCAGGAGCTCAAAACAACAAAACAGACTTTACTGGCAACTTTAGGAAAATCAGAGAAATTTGGGCAAAAGGTTTAATACAATATTGAATCAACAAGAAACACTTCTGAAAGCATTAAATTGTCCCATTCAACTTCACAAACTCTAAGCATGTTCAATTTTAAGTTACTCCAAATTAGCAAGAGGAGGGAATTGGAAGTTGACAACACCGAAAGAGAGAAAGAAAAAAAGGATATAGAGAAGAACCCATACAGCTACCAACTCCTGGATTCCAGCTGTGTTCAGCTAGAAATTCCAAGAGGAGCTGGGGTCAAGATGTGTGCTTGCCTTGTGGTCAACCATAAATACCCCATGGTCTTCCTGGGCCCTTCCCCCAGGAGGGACTTTGGGTCACTTGGTCTCTCAGGAGCTGGGCTGGGGGCTGCAGAGGTGGCTGTGGAGCATTGCCTTTGGTGTGCCAGGGCTTGGCAGACACTGCTGGGCTGGGATAGAGGCTCTGGGGGGATTGGGGTTACAGGGCAGGGCAGTGCCGGGGTTTCAGGGCAGGGCAAGGCTGGACCTGCCCCTTCCTCCCCCACACAAAATGTTTCCAGCCAACAATCTCCTCCAGGCTCTCACAACAGGCAATGCTGGAGGTGGAATCCCAATTGTGGCCACGGGCACCTGGACAAGGACAGTTCTTTTCCATAGGAAGGTGTAATGATTTTAGTTAAAACTGGGCAGAAACACTAATTAATGTAGTGACTACACATTCATGAAATTTTGTTTGCTAAATTTAGTGTAGTGATCTTAGTGTTTACTCTCTCTTTGTGCGAGCGGATCAGGAGAAGGAAAGCAGGCTCAAGCTTAAAAAATAACGTTTTATTAACACACACTAAAAGAATGGAAAAGATAAGAAAAGAAAAGAAAAAAAACCAAACAAACCCAGAATGCAATTTCAAACCACTCTTCCCTTCCCTTACAAACTGTTAACATTTTTACAAACAACATAAAGAGACACAAGCTGTGATTTTCAGTCAATTTCACCATTTAAACATAATCTTTCATCACTTTGGGAGAGGAGTCTCTCTAGAGTCTTATAGACACATTGGCCACAAGACAAAAACAGTCCTGGGGCTCTCAATGTCACAAATCTGCAGCTGCTTGGAGTTTTTGCAGATTGTGCTGTTCCACCCATTAGCAGCCTTTCCCCTGGCTACTCATAGGCCTCTCAGTGTATTTGGGGTACTGTTTAAGAAAGCTTTTTCTAGTATAAAACAAGGATTCTCTTCCAGCTCTAAAATCGTTTCTATCTCAAAAGAAATAAAGACCTCCATTAACTTCAGGAGCTAAGAGCTTCAAATCACTTTCTCTCTAAAATCATCTTTGTCTCAAAGGCTGACACCTCCTTTTACTGCACGAGTGAGGGGCTTTAAGATTCCCACTTAAATCTCAATCACATCAACCCCCAACTTTGACTAGAACTAGCATTCCCCCAAACAACATGAAGATGTTACAAGAAAAAGTCCATTTCTCCACAGTTTACACCAGAAAAGTTTGGTTGAAAATGTCCACATTCTCAATCCCTCTTCTAATAATCTTTATCAGTTCTTTCACTCCTGCTCCACTGACTTCATGTGGAGTCTTTCCTACGTCCCCTTTGTCTCTTTCTTTTCTCTCTCAGGGAAGGGTCAGGCCTTGGAAGCTGCATGTTGCCAGGACAGGGTTAACTCTGCCCAGACCTGCAGTGGCCATGTGATTTCTGCTCCAGGCAGCAGTCTCTCCCTTTCAGATCAGCCTGGTTTCCTCCCTCCACTTTTTCTTCTCTGTCTGGAAGACACCGGAGGAGGGGAGCGGGAGGAGAGCTCTGCCCACCCCTTGGTGACAATCGGGGCAGCCTCGGCCAAACCGGGCCCATGGTTGTTATCAGAGGAGATCCCTCCCTGCTCTGTGGTCTCCGGGGAGGTTTTTTCAAAGTGGTTGATGTTAAGCTGCAACCTCTCCTCCCCCCGGGAGCCGATGGAGTCCGGCTGGGCCTCGGGCGAGCTTCCCCCCGAAGGGGGAGGTGGGGTGTGGGGAGCAGTAGGACCCACTCGATGTTACCTGTTCAGCTGAGCAGGAGGAAAAGGGCCTGACCTGAACAAACCCAGGATTTTTGTTGGTACTGCCCAAAGTCGCATTCAACATTTTCAGCGGCCAAAGCAGATGCCAATATCTCAAACCGGCTTCTGATAGCTCCTTGTCCTTTCTAAAACTATTTCTAGGGTCCTGACAGGGTAACACTTCACATTCCTCCCTAGGTAAAAACCAAACAGTGCTAACCCATGACAGTGACCTTTAGGCTTTGCAGGGCTCAGGCACAGCGGCTGTGACAGAGTCAGGGCAGAGGTCACACTCTGTGGGCTGGGGCAGAGCCCAGCCAGAATTGACCTGAGATGGGCTCAAATACAATGATGGGACCGTGGCCAGACCCTCATGTTCTTCAGTCCCACCTCACATCACTGCCAGGGGCAGAGAAAGGGACAGGTGACTTCTCAGCATGGGTCACAGGAACCTGGGTCCCCAGAGCCCTTCCCAAAGTGGCAATGGCCCATTAACAGAAGATATCTCCCTGGAGGGAAGATGGGTCATGAAGGAGATCAAGAACACTGCCCCATTTGGTTTTTGTACAGCTGGCCCATTAAGAGAAGATCCCCCTCAGAGATATGAGAGATGGGTCATGGAAGAGACAAACAACCTACCCCAGCTGGTGTTCACAGATGGTAATATAATACATTTTTTTGATTAAATCTTGCATTGTAAGACAGGGCTTGAGTCTCCTTGCCCAGGAGCTCTCCGGATTTTTTCAAGGCTACTGAGATAATAACAGGACTACAAATAAGAACCAAGAACCTGAGAAACTGTTTACAAACAACGCAAAACTTAGAGGACACACAACACGATGATGGATACGTCACCAATTAGGTGTCCTGAAGGATGTGTGAAGAAGTGTCTTATCCAAATGAGAGGCACCTGTACTTGTGGACAGTAGTGCTAGAATCCATAACTGGAGTTTAACATAAATAAAACATATATTAAATAGACACACACACACACACACATATATATACACACATATATATATAAAATAAACTGCTTCTGCTAAAATCATGTTGATTCTGCTGTTCAGTTGCCCAGGGTTTCCCCTGCACTGGAGAGGCTCTGCAGGACTGACAGGATGGGCTTTGGGGCTGTGAGGAGAACCTGAAGGACCCGGGCTTCTGGACCTTCTGAAGAGGAGGCCCAGGGCTCATCCTGCAACTGCTGCAAGGGTGGTTTCAGAGAATCACAGAATCAGACAGGTTGGAAAAGACCTTGCACATCATCAAGTCCAACCTGTGCCCTGACACTGCCTTGTCTCCCTTGAGACTCCTCCAGGATATACAACAGACAAGCTGGGGACAGAGTGGCTGGATAGAAGGCATGCAGAAAGGGACCTGGGGGGACTGATGGACAGCAGGGTGGACATGAGCCAGCAGTGTGCCCAGGTGGCCAAGAAGGCCAATGGCACCTGGCCTGGATCAGGAATGATGTGGCCATCAGGACCAGGGCAGTGATTCTTCCCCTGTGCTCGGCACTGTTTAGGCAGCACCTTAAGTGCTGTGTCCAGTTCTGGGCCCCCCATCTTAGGAAGGACATGGAGGGGCTGGAGCGTGTCCAGAGAAGGGCAACAAAGCTGGTGAGTGGTCTGGAACACCAGTCCTGTGAGGAGTAGCTGAGGGAGCTGGGGTTGTTTATCCTGGAGAAGAGGAGGCTCAGAGGAGACAAGGCAGTGTCAGGGCACAGGTTGGACTTGATGATGTCCAAGGTCTTTTCAAACCTTGCTGATTCTATGATTCTCTGAAACCACACTTGCAGAAGTTGCAGGATGAGCCCTGGGCCTCCTCTTCACAAGATCCAGCAGCCCAGGTGCCTCAGCTTCTCCTCACAGCCCCAAAGCCCATCCTGTCAGTCCTGCAGAGCCTCTGCAGCTCCTCCTCCTTGCCCAGAACAGGGAGCCCCAAAGCCAGACACAGCAGCCCAGATGTGCTGCCCTGAGCTGTGGTGCCTCTGGCAAGGGAGCAGCATGAGGCACTGCAGGAGGCTGCAGACAATTCCTGAAGCACTTGGAGGATGATCCTGCTCCCCAAGGGATGTTGCCATGGTGCTGGGAACTCAGGAACTGAAATGGGGAGTGGGGCCAGGGAGGAATGGGCAACAGGGATGGGCTGTTTGCAGGGGAGGAAAGAGGGCAATAAGAAAAAAATAAGGACCACGAAGAATAAAGAAAGCCAAGGGGAAGTAAAGGAAATGCTAAGGGCAGTTTGGGGCTGGCTGCCAGGCAGCCCTGGCTCTGAGCAACAATGCCTGCAGTGGCACAGGAAACTCACAGCTCATGGGAACAAACTTTCTGGCTGACTTCAGAGGCCACCACAAACCTGAGTGGTTTCCCTGCTGTCCCCCAGCCCTTCCTGGCCCCAGGGGCTGATGATGGCATTTGTGCTCCCTCAGGTTCATCTCCCCACACCAACACCATGAGGGTGCTCACGCCTGCTCTGGGCAGTGCAAACAGGGGCTCCTGAGCCAGTGCTGCCGTGTCTGTGCCTGCAAGGATGCGGCACCTGTGTGAGCTGGGGGAGAGGCCAGGGCTGCAGAGGGGGGATGTTGTTGGCAGGTGCATGAGGATGCTCTGGGACGCTGCCCTGGGGTGTCTGGCGCAGTGGGGATGGATCAGCCCCTGCTCTGCTGCTCCTTCCCATCTCCCCAGGGACCTTGCAGAGCCCCAGCCATGCTGTTTGCCCCCAGCCTGCCCACGGCCACCCTGGGGCTGCTCACGGGGCTTTTCTCTGCTGAGCATTGGTCTGGGCGTGTTCTGGAGAGAGCCTGGGCAAGGAGCCTGGAGCCCTGTCTTGCAATGCAAGATGTAACCAAAAAAGTGTATTCTATTACCATCTGTTAAAACCAGGAGGACAGGTTGTTTATCTCTTCCATGACTGATTCATTCCTCATATCTTTGAGGGGGATCTTCTCTTAATGGCCCAGCTGTTAAAACCAAATGGGGCAGTGTTCTTGATCTCTTCCATGACCCATCCTCCCTCCAGGGAGATATCTTCTGGTAATGGGCCATTGAGTCTCACTGCATGACTGATAAAATTACATCATCCCATTGTGAGATCCTCACCCAGAGGGAGGAGCCAAGCATTCCCACCTGGATGTAATCTGAGATTTAAAGCACCAGGAGCAGCCTGGTTTCCACTGGATTCCCAGAGGAAGACCAGACCCATCTACACCACCACTGGACCTTCAGAGGAAAACTACAAGATCATTGCTTCAACACAACCTCATCTGTTACTCCAGGAGGACTGCAGCCACGATTTGATTGTACTGCAAGCAACACCCTGACTACCCGGGTGTCAGGTTGGATTCTGACTCTTATTTTTTTGGGCTTTGTTGGTGGTGGTGTGTTTTACTACTGCACTTTTAGTTTAATTTTTCTACTGAAGATCTGATATTCCTATTGCCATATCTTTGCTTGAGAGCCCATTAATTTTAATATTATAAACCAAAGAGAGGAGGTTTGTATTTTCCATTTCAAGGGAGGCTCCTGCCTTCCATAGCAGACCCCTGTCTTACCAGCCCAAGACAGGGAGCTCAGCTCAGATAACCTGAGTGGTCCCTGGATTGGGATTTTTTGGTTGGAGATGTTTGGAAAAGTAAGAACTCCAAAGCTGGGTGGAAAATGGCCCTTGGGGGGACATTGGGGGGTCCCAGTGGCGGCTGCTGGCAGAGGCAGCCTGGAGGAGCAGAGCCCTGTGTCACCCAGAAACCCAGACGGGGGGGAGCACTGCAATTTGCAGGAACCTCAACAGCTTGGGGAGGGGCAGGGGGGACTCCTTGGAGCCCCTGCACCCCAAAGCAGAGAATAAGGGGAGAAGGGACCCTGAGACACCAAAACAATGAGCATCCCTAAATGGAAAATGGAAAAGGGGGTAGCTTTTCAGATTCTTGGGATTCTCAGCAGCCTGGGGAGGGCAGGGAGACCAAAGACAGGGAACCCCACAAAGGAATTTTCAGGGCTGCTCTTGGTGTTTGATAGGCTCTTAGGGACTCCAGATGTCTGGTGACTTGTAGAGATGCAATTGAGCAGAGGGACATTGAAACTCAACATACTCATCCCTTATTTTTGCCCAGTACCAGGATTTCCCATTCCCAAAAGCTGGCTGGATGGAGGAGGAGACCATGAGAAAGAGGAAGATGCCACAGAACAGCCAGGCAGGTGAGAAGGAAGTCAGTGCCCCTTTCCCCCTCTCTCCTGCTCCATCTCCCAGCACAGCATGGCCCCTGGCTGCAGGACAACCCCACTGCCAATGTCATCCTGCCAGGGATGCACTGGGGGAATCTCCTTCCCCTTCCCTCTGGCATGGAGGCAAATCCCATCCTGTCCTTGTCCTTCCTCCCCCAGACAAGGAGCTGAGGATGGAGACCAGGGAGGACAAATCCCTGCAGCAGAACCTTGTGGAAGAGGCCATTTTGTGCAGCTCCACGGCACAGGAATCCAATGGGAAGGAAAAGATACAGAGATCTTGTGGGAGGGGTTCCAAACCCATTCCAGAGTGCTCTGAGGAGGAAAGACCCACCCTGTGCCAGGAAGGTGGACAGAGCTTCAGCCAGAGCAACACCTCTGTCCAGCACCAGATCATCCACACTGCAGAGTCACCCTATGAGTGTCCCAAGTGTGGGAAGAGATTTCAGACCAGCTCCAATCTCCTCATGCACGAGCGGATTCACACAGAGGAGAGGTCCTTCCGCTGCCCTGACTGCAGGAAGGGCTTCAAGCAAAACTCCCACCTCATCACCCACCGGCGCATCCACACTGGGGAGAGGCCCTACGAGTGTGGGGAATGTGGGATGAGCTCCACCCACAGCTCCAACCTGATCTCCCACCAGAGGATCCACACCAGGGAACAGCCCTATGAGTGTGAGCAATGTGGGAAGAGCTTCAGCCAGAGATCCAGCCTGATCTGCCACCAGAGGATCCACACCAAGGAACGGCCCTACGAGTGTGAGTAGTGTGGCAAGTGCTTTAACCAGCGCTCCCACTTGATCTGCCACCAGAATATCCACGCTGAGTAAAGGCCATACAAGTGTGGGGAATGTGGGAAAGGCTTCAACTGTAGGTCCCAGCTGATCGTCCACCAAATGATCCACACTGGGGAGAGGCCCTACAAGTGTCCCGAGTGTGGGAAGAGGTTTCAGACCAGCTCAGATCTCCTCAAGCACCAGCGGATTCACACAGATGAGAGGCCCTTCCGCTGCCCCGACTGCAGGAAGGGCTTCAAGCAAAACTCCCACCTCATCAGGCACCGGCGCATCCACACTGGGGAGAGGCCCTACGAGTGTCCCCAGTGTGGGAAGAGCTTCACCCAGAGGTCTCACCTGAGCCAACACCAACGGAGGCACCAGTAAGGGAAACCCTGGCGTGGACCCTGAGTGCAGGCAGTGTTTTGTGTGAGTCTCCAACTTCATCCCCCATCTGAAGACCAACATTGGGCAGAGGCCTTGTGACCCACATTTCCCATGATCCATGCTGGGAAGACACCTGTCCCTCTCTCTGACCCTGGCAATGGTGTGAGGTGGGATCAAAGAACATGAGGGTCCCATCATTGTATTTGATCCCATCTCAGGTCATTGCCAGGGGCAGGAAAGGGATTCTCTCTCTTTTCCCAAGAACAAAGGTGTCCTTTCCCAGAAGGAGGAAATACATGGCTGGGAAGAACCAGTCAGTGTTGTTGTAGCTGTCCCTGTATATTGTTTCTCTTATCCCTTCTGTTCCTAGTTGTTCCTTATCTTGTTGATATTACCAGTAAATTGCCCTTATCCCACCCTTGAATCTTTGCCTTTTGTACTTTCCATGGGAGGCTGGAGGACAGCGAGCAGTGGCACAGTTTTTGCAGAAGCACAAAATTGGGGAATCCCATTTCTAAACCCCAGCCCATGGAAACCGAGCATCCCAGCTGGTGCCAGCCCTGGTTGCCCTGGCAGCAGCCTTGGGAGCGGGTCCCTGGCTGGGGCTGTGGGAACCTCTTCACTCTGGTGCCCAGGGACAGCACTGGAGGGAAGGGCTGGAGCTGAGTCGGGGCAGCTTTAGGTTGGATGTCAGGAAAAGGTTTTTCCCCCAGAGGCTGCTGGGGCCCTGAAGAGGCTCCCAGGGAAGGGTCACAGCTCCAAGGCTCTGGGAGCTGCAGCAGCATTTGGACACCGCTGCCAGGCCCAGGCTGGGATTGTTGGGGTGTCCTGTGCAGGGCCAGGAGCTGGACTCGAGGATCCTGATGGCTCCCTCCCAACTCCGCCAATTCCGTGCTTCTGGGATCCCATGGCCCTGGGAATGGGACTGCAAATGGTTGCCATGGCAACGGGCTCTGGCTCCAGGCCTGAGCTGGTGTCCATGGAACCACCCCTGGCACGGGATCTGCATGGACCTGCCAAGGGACCGACCCTAGCAACAGGGGCTGGTGATGGTTGTCATGGAAACTGACCATAGCAACAGGGGCTGGGATGGTTGTCATGGAAACTGACCATAGCAACAGGGGCTGGTGATGGTTGTCATGGAAACAGACCATAGCAACAGGGGCTGGGGATGGTTGTCATGGAAACTGACCCTAGCAACAGGGGCTGGTGATGGTTGTCATGGAAACTGACCATAGCAACAGGGGCTGGTGATGGTTGCCATGGAAACTGACCCTAGCAACAGGGGCTGGTGATGGTTGTCATGGAAACTGACCATAGCAACAGGGGCTGGTGATGGTTGTCATGGAAACTGACCATAGCAACAGGGGCTGGTGATGGTTGCCTGCTAAGGAACCGAGCTGTCACACGCCTCAGAGGGGTTCCATGGGGACCTTCCAAGAGTCTCTGGGCTGTTCCAGAGCTGGAATGTCACAGGCAGAGACAGGGGCTCCATGGAGACCTCCCAGGGGTTTCTGGGGATGCTCAAGAGCCCTGTGGTCAGAGGCAGTCACAGCCATTCCATGGTGACATCCCAGGGCACCTTGGGCTGCAAGGCACTGATCTGTCACAGGCACTCACGGGGGCTCCACGGTGACATCCCAGGAGTCCCCAGGCTGCCAAAGAGCCGGGATGTCCCAGACACTCACAGGGGTTCCTGTCATGGGCAGAGTGGGAGCTTCAGGCAAGAGCTTTATTTCTTCATTGGAGAAACTCCTGCTGAGTCATGCGGTGGAGAAATGACACCCAACAGCCACCATGGATCCTCAAACACCTCCTGGATGCCTTGACTTTTAAAATTCCATCTAAGAGAGGAGACTAGGAGCAGCTGGATTAAATCCTTGCCCTGGACTTAGTCAAAAGATTATATGTATAAGATTGGACAGGTGTAACTGAAGCAAAACGTAGTTTGTCCCACAGGATTAATGATAGAATACCAGATATATTTATATAAATAAAGCAATGATTGATTCTGATCAGGATTAGACAGAAAGATTTATTAACACCACAGGGTAAATAAAGATAAGAGTTATTTACTCCACAGTATAGGATCTATAACAATTATTAGAATTTAGTGCTCCAGGAAGCAATTTTGAAGTAAACAGGGCCTTGCTGGGGTTTGAGCCCATTCTAGGCAGAGCCTCCTGCTCCAGCAGGAACTGCCTTTCCTGTGCTGGGACCAGGGCAGATCCCGCTGCAGGAAAAGTCCCAGGCCAGCCCCAAGACAGTGAAGGCCTCAGGCACAAGTGCAGAGTGCCGTGCTGGGAGCTGTGCCAGGGAGAGCCTGAGGCACCAAAGGCACCTTGGCAGCAGCAGCTGCTTCCAGGCCATGGCCAGAAGCCTCCCTTGGCAAGGCGGCCTGGTGGCCAGCACTGCAGAGCTGCTGCTCCAGGGCTCATTTCTGGCTGGGCTCTGCCCCAGCCCACAGAGTGTGACCTCAGCCCTGACTCTGTCCCAGCCGCTGTGCCTGAGCCCTGCAAAGCCTGAAGGTCACCTGTGCCAGCCTGGCTCTGTCAGCCCCTGGGGCAGGGCAGGGAAAGGCCAGAGAAGGGGCTGGCTTTGGCTGCTGCATGTGGGCTCCAGCAGAGACAGTGAGGAGTCAAGGGAGTGGATGGAGTCCAGTGAGCAGCCCCTTCTCCCCATGCAATCCTGG
>JANEHK010001310.1:0-13487 GCA_025960845.1 Tachycineta bicolor | reverse complement strand
TTGTTCTTCAATGAATATTTCATACAAGCCAGCTTCAGCTTGGGTATTGTTTTTTCCTCTCCACTGTGAGGTTTCCTTTATTATTCACCATTCAATAGTGCAAGGGGTTGATTTGACACCTGGGTCAAATGGAGGCTTCAAGAAGCCACAGACCGCTCTTCCCTTGATGCCAGGCATGACAAACACCCCCAGTTTGAGCTGTGGCTGTGAGGGGTCCACAGAAGCTCTCAGGCTGGTAGAGTTCAGAATATTCTCTTCTGATTGTGAACCCAAAGCTATTTTGGGGCAAAAAAAGGCCTTTATTTTATATAGCTACCCCTGCACGAGGGCATCCTATAAGAGAAAAAATCCCTGGTGTTTAGGAAACAAATCCTGATGCCACAGAATCGAAGGCCCTTACTGTTGAATCACCTTCTCCTGACCCCACCTGGAACTTCTGCCCCCTTCACTGCTTTGTTTTGAGGAGGGAACAAGGAGGACTCAAAGGAAAAACTGGATTTCCTTAAGATCCAACATGACTTATCCTGGCTTCTTTAAAAGCATCAGAGGTAACACTGCTGGCTGCTTGGCTCTAAAAAGAACAGCAGGGATCAGATAAAAGGAGGACACTTGCTTTTAATTGTCTCTTTCCCTTCTCCCCACCCTTATTTCAGGGCAAGATTGTCCAGCAGAGTGATTTTTTTTTTTTTTTCTTTAGGGTGTTTTTTTTTTTTTTTTTTGTTTTTTGTTATATTTTGTGTGTTTTTTTTTTTTGTTTGTTGTTTTTTTTTTTTTTTTTTGTTTTGTTTTGTTTTGTTTTGGTTTGGTTTGGTTTGGTTTGGTTTGGTTTGGTTTGGTTTTGTTTTTTTTTTTTTTCCCCTCTGATTCTGGATGACAGTATATTATAAATCCAGCAATCTTGCCACTTTCCTATGGAGCAAGTGAAAAATGGAAGGAAGCAAAATGTGCAGAATGAGTGAGCTTGCTGTTAGGCCTGAAGTGCAAGTGTGTGTGTGTGTGCCACATCTCCAGTTTTGTGCCTCTGTGGGGAAGGGGGCACTGGAATTGCCAGGGAATACTGCTGCGCAGAAAAGTAGGGAGCTGCCTGAGTATTAAATAAGAGGAAAATCAATGCAGTCCAAAGGTTGCCTCCAAGGAAACAAAACAACATTTATAGCTATGTCTGTCTTGCTTCTTTTTGCCTGAAAGCTCTGCTTGTTTGACAAAACTCCTCCAGGATGGAGGATAAACTCTGACATGGATAGGAGTATTTTTGACCACAGGGCACTGTCTCTTTATTTCATGTCCAAAATACTTCCAAAATGGATTTTGGCCAGTCTGGGCTGATTTGGGTAGGAAATGGTTTGTTGGGTCAGAGTGAGAAGGTGGAGCAGGGAAGGGGTGACCATGGAGGAGACCCCACTGTCCCACACGTGGAACTCCTCATCCATCCCACCCTACAAGACTGACAGTGTGGATGGTTAGCAGGGATAAAAGGACCCCTACATCCCCCAAGCCCTCTGTCTATCATCCCATTTCCCTTTAGACCTTTATTTCTGGGGGTAACTGCACGCTGTGAGCTGGTTTTAGGCCCCCTGGTTGCCACATCTGAGCCACCCACCTGCCAAAGTTCACGGTCACGGTTTGCTTCCCTGCAGATTTCCTAGGGGGGAATGAAATGTGCTGCAAACCGAGAAACCCAATATCAATTTCCTTCTATCCTTTCATTTTATTTGATTCAAGATCCAAGGACTGTGAAACATTTCTCCATTGTTTGGCCTCAGAGCAAATTTACATTTTATTACATAGATCATATTTTTTCCCTCTGTGTTTATGACCATGGACAGCAAAAGTGAGAGAATAAAGAGAGAAATAAATATGTATACATGAGTAGAAGAAATTACATCGCTCACTAAAGCGGCCTCAATGCCACAGCTGAGAACAGGCCCCTGTTCATATGCAGCTCACAGGTAACACAAATTTTCAGAAGCATTTTTAATACAGATGATGTATCACCTAATTACATAATCACAGGATGCTTTGTAATGGCTCAGTGATTTGGGGGAGGTAAAAACTTCTCTGGCAAGCTCCGTGTGATCATAAGCTTTAAAACTCCAGAGGGGATTGCCAGGTTCTATATATGCTTTTGTCAGCTTTTTAATTTGATATTTCCCTGAAACCATTACACTATAATAGGCTATAAAGGCGGAAATGTGCTTCGTTTTTTTGTTTTGTTTTGTTTTTGTTTGTTTGTTTGTTTGTTTTTAAATGCAAACATCTAAAATAGATTACCAAAATAAAAGTTAGTTAAATTTGATTTAAAAGGCCAAGGCCATCTTTTTTATCTCTGGATAAATAGTTCCAAGATATTAAAAATGTTAGGGGAAAATGGAGAAAATGTAGTAAATGGAACAAAGTCCATCAGAGGCAGGAATTAATGGATGATGTTGTGGTTCAAATTGGCACTTCATCATTTCAGCTCAGGACAAGTGCAGCGTAGAATGAGGTGCTTTTGTAAAGGTCAGTGACCCTCTTGCTCAGCTGTTCATTTGTGTGAGTAACTCCTCCAGGGCCACGGACTGGGCGAGCCACAGGTGCCCAAGTCTGTGTCACTCAGGGGTGGCCAAGATTCTTCTGCAGTTTTAAGGGCATAGTAACGCTGCTTGTCCCGTGTCACACGGTGCTGTAGCTCCCCTCTGCTGCTGGGTCACAGCCCTAAAGCTGCCTGAAGAGAAGTTTCTTGTGTCCTGGGAGTGATTGGCTTCAAACTGCACAATGCCTCGGGAGCAGAACTTTTTATAGGATTACAGAATGACGCAGGAGCGTGGGGTGGAAGGGACCTCAAAGTCCACCCAGTGCCACCCCTGCCCTGGCAGTGACATCTTCCACTGTCCCAGGCTGTTCCCAGTGTCCAGCCTGGCCTTGGGCACTGCCAGGGATCCAGGGGCAGCCACAGCTGCTCTGGGCACCCTGTGCCAGGGCTGCCCACCCTCATAGGGAGGAATTCCATCCCAATATTTATCTAACCCTGCCCTCTGCCAGCTGAACAAACACGTTTGTGTTGCATCAGCCTACAAACAAGAATCATTCTCATCAACATGGCAGCACACAGGAACAAGGGGATTTCTCCTCCAGAAATTAAACTCCTTGATCCTGATAAGGGCTCAGACCCCTGGGGCTCCCCATGACCCCGAGGAGCTGCAGCCAGGATTGCCAGTGGTGTCCCAGCACGTTTCTTGTAGCGAGATAAATAAATAAATAGGGAGGTAGATGTCGAACTATCTCTGTGGAAGACAGTTGTTATCTGCTTTGACTGATAGTTTAATTAACACTGAAATTAGTGGGTTAATTTGGGGAGGGAGAAGAGGAGGGTTCCAATTAATGGATTGATAGCATTGAGGTATATGCTTTGCTAGACAACTTGCTTCCACGAAACCCTGAAATGACCCAGTAAATCATGCCTGATCCTAAATGACTGAAGGTCCCTCCTCCTGTTGAGAGAAGCCAAAATCAACCCGCCAGCCTGGCAGACATCAGGCCAAGACCTTGTCCCCTTCTGTCCCCTCCATGGTGGGAATGACAGTGCTCATTGTGAAGGAGCACAGTGCTCCAGGGCTCAGCTTCCTCACTGCTGTTACACATTTGCCGCTTTAACTGAGTTCTGGGAGAATTTGGATGTGTTGTTTCACTGAAAATGGAAAAAAAAAATAAAAAATGGTGTACAACTGGGAAACTGCCTTCCAATGAATGTGCCACTAGAGGAGCCAAAGGTCTGGCTCCTCAGCAGGTATTAAAATGCTGCCACTTTCATGGCAAATCAGAATCTGTACAGTGGAGCAGGCACGAGCTCGTTGGTGCATGGGAGCTGAGTCTGCTGGTGGGTGTGCTGCACCCACTCTGTGCCCTGCTCCCTGCTCAGCACGGCAGATCTGGGAGAGAGGATGGGTGCTGGGATATCCCTGGACACCAGAAACACCACAGCACATGCTGAACCTGCCCCTGAACCTTGCCAGCACTAAACCTTCTAGAGAATTAAAAGTGAGGCGTTGGAGGGGTTGGGTGCTGCTTCATCACCCAGATGTGTTTCTGCACACAACTGTGAAACACAAGGCAGCAGCCACGATGATTCCTCCAGTTCCTGATATTAAAGGATTTCTGGGTTCATTAACCAGTCAGGTCTGTAACAGTGTCTGATAAATTGAGTTGCCTTTTGTACAGCTACATTATCTTCATGTCTTTTCCAGAAAGAGGAATTTTACTGACAAGTGCGTGTCACACTTCCATATCTCACATTGATTTTCCATTAATCTGCATTTCCTCTCCCGCTTTGAGGGAAGTAACGCAGAGCTACACGGTGTCCTGATTAACACCTGAGTGCAGCAGCATTTGTGGCGTGCTTGATTATTAATAGAACAAGTGCAGTTAATTGCATTGGTCGAATCGCCCCTGTCACTGATTAATGACTAAGTGCACTCCTTGTGTTTTCAAGATCTGAGGTGGAGAAGGAAAAGCACAGAGATTCACGTACCTCCTGAAAGGATTTCTTTTTTCTTGTGATAAAGACAACTGTTTGGAGAGAGAACATTTGATATCTTATTATAGACTGTAAACATATACCATCTAAAATTAAACAATTTTAGTCTTGGCTTTTGTGGCAGTCACAGCGAAGTGTTACTGATGCAACTCAGTGTGATACAAAGTGCTTTCTGAAAGATTTAATATAGTGCTTCTCCTCTGACTGAATTTAATCAAACTGCATTTTAAACAATACCTTGCCAGTCATGAAAATCACTGTAAAACGTAGGAATAAAAGTGTTCCATCTGATGCATTTGTGCTGCAGCAGCCTTCTTATGCAGCCTCCCTCCTCAGTTGTTCAGTATATGTTAATACCATCATCTCTCTTTGAATTTTAAATCTCAAGGAAAAAAAAAAAAAAAAAAAAAAAGGTGGGTAAGTTCCCCACAGTACTGCTGCTATTTTAAGTTGTCTTCTTTTGCATTTTCAACAATTGCCCTCACTCTTCAACAGTCTTTGTACAGCACAGTCAAGTACTTGCATTTTTGGAGGTGAAAAGAAATCAAAATAGCAATAGCAAAAACCTGAGTCAGAGCACATAATCCTGTGATACAGGGCACCAGGTCCATGGAAAAACACTGCCAAATAACAGGATTCATGATGGAAAATGCACTGAATGAAGGAAAATGCAGGCCACAGCTAAGGCAACCGCCACAGGAACACCCAGAACAAAAGGTGCCATTGACACAGAGCACGTAATTCAGGAGTTGTGTTGAGAGAAGCAAACACAACCTCTGGGCTGCTCTGGCTGAACCGGACAGACAACGAACCAGAGCCGTGGAGGAGAAAGATCTCCATTTCCAGGGACCACCCCGAGCCTGCTGAGGAGCCATCTTTGGGAATGCTTTAGCATTCTCCTCACTCCATCCTCTCCAGGTGACATCCCTGCTCAGCAGCTATCCCTGCAGCACGGGTTATCCTGGCTTGACAACGCCTGGGAGTCGTTTTGTGGATCAAGTGGCCCCTGGTCTCCACGTGCACAGGTCTCTTCTGAGAATATTCCATCATCTCTGAAAGCCAAGCTGCACTGGGAATATACCCGATTTCCCACTGCTGAGGAGCTGCTTATCCACAGCTGCAAATCCTCTGGGATTCCAAAAAGCATGGCTTTTGGCACAGCTCTCAGCAACAGCATAGAGAGAAAGGTGCTGTATTTAGGACACATAATGCCTCATCTCCCTGGTGAGGGTCATGGGCTGGCAGAGGTTTTCTCCTGGTTTACACACAGCACATCCTGCTCCCAATGGCACAGGGTGGGATTGATGGGATGTCTGCACAGGGCTGCAGTTTGGACTTGATGATCCTCAGGGATTCCCAGTTCAGGATATTCCATGGTTCTACTGTCCTCATTTTCTACCTCCTGTCCATTAGGTTTCCAGGTGAGTTGGGAGAATAAATCTGGTTTTTTGGTCAGCTCCTGGTCACCTCCATGGACATTCCTTAAGTGACAAACTCACTCCCAGAAGCTGTTGGAGTTCCTATACCAAAGCCACCTCTCGGGCCCATTTGGTCCTAAAGAGGAATTCGCAGGCATGGCAGTGCACAGAAATCGTTATTTTTCAGGCTGAAATCTAAACCTGCTTTCCGTCTCCCAAGGGATGCCCTTTCTCCCTTTCATAAAATGGTTTGGGTTGGAAGAAACCTTAAAACTCATCCAGTTCCACCCCCATGTGGTACCTGGATGATTCTGGTGCCTCAGCACTGTGTGGTGTTATGGGAGCCACACGACAATGAAGAAACTCAAAATAAATGTCAAAAGCTCAGCAGAGAATGACTCAGAGCAGGAGAGTTGGAGGAAGTGGGTGGAGAATTACGAAGTTTCCACACATTTATCAGGCTTAGTCATAATCTCACTGCTGAGAAGCCAAACCACGACAAAAACTGGGGGGAAAAGGTGGGGGTGTGAAGTGGCACTCCAGGTGCTTCAGCAAATTGAAAAAAACCAGCCCTGCAGGCACCTCTGGAGCGCAGGTGAGGCAGAAAGAGGAAATCTCTGCTGGTTAAAATCGCCTCATGGATCTTCCCAAAGGAAGGAGAGGAAGAGCTTCACCCACCTCACCTGGGGACAGGGATGGTTTGGTTTGGGATCCCACAAAGCAATGCCCTGGTTTGGTTTCAGCAGCAGCAACAGGAGGAGTGCTGGCATCCCAAACATCTCCATGGAAAATCGAATTCTCACAGAAACCACATTTCACATTGAAAAAAGGTTCTGTTCAGCCAAGACAACCCCCAACTTTTGTGATACATTCCTCAGAGTATGGATTGGTCCTCTAGGTTTTTTTTATATATCCCTTGATACTTTTTTCACTGGAAAAAGTATCTACAGATGTCTGAAGGATTCAGACTTATAGCCACAGCTCCCATTTTCCTTCATAATTCACAGAATCATGGAATGGTTTGGGTTGGAAGAGACTTTAAGGATCATTTAGGTCCAACCCCTTGCTGTGGGCAGGACCACCTTCTGCTAGAAAGTTCAATTGAAACTAAAACTAGAATTCAATAATTTGTCTCGTTTTCTCCTGAGTGATCACACATACAATGAAAATGCTTTTTTTTTTTTTTTTCCCTTTAAAATCTAAGAGCCATAAAGATGCCACAAAAAAGGCAGCGAGCCACAGTTTGCCTTTTGCTGGCCATCTGCCATGCCTGGGATGACGGTCAATAACGATCTGTCAAACAATTAACACCGCTAATAAGGACTCACCGAGGAGCCTCATTTCCCAGCCACTGGGAATTTTCCACCGGTTGGAAATGAATGTTCTGGAGTTGTTGGGTCCCACACCTGACACCCAAGCAGAGGGGAAAGGCACACGGAGCGGGAGATGGTGGTTAATGAGGAATAGGAATTTAGGCAGGAAATAGGAATTTAGGCAGGACCCCTGGTTTTGTCAGGGGTGGGGTTTGCCCACGCCATGCAGGTGACACAGGACCTGCCATAACTGCTGAGGTGCCACATGGACCACGGCTCTCCCTCCACGTGCCTCCCCTGCTGAAATCCAGGCATCTCCTGGCTTTTATGCTGGCACTGAAATTTCCATTTTCATCCTTCTAGGATAATAAAGAAAAAAAAAAAAAAAAAAGGAGGATGAAGAATACTAATGATCTTGTGAAGCTCGGGATCAGGACATCCCAAATCCTGAAGGATTGCCCTCTGATGGACTTTGGGATGCTTTGGTTTCCTGGTTGGGCTTTCTGAGAGGCACAAGTTGCAGAACTGCACCAGCAATTTTTTCATCAAGCCAATAAATCCTGTTTGAGCTCCAGCATGACAGGACAGTTTGGGAAATCAGGCCATGCATCACTCAGGAATCCCAGATTGATTTTTGAAGTCTGGGTGACAATGACCTGAGTGTTTACATGTCCAACCTCACCCTGGCTTTGGAGTCCAGCTGGTGACAGCACTCACGTGTCTACCTGGGATTAACTCAGGTTTTGTGTGGAACAGACTTAATTTGGGGAGAACAAAAGAGTGAGGGAATTGTCGATATTGCTGCTTTTCTCTGAGCTCTCTGCAGGGGTCTGAGAGCTGAGAGAGCCTAATTTCACCATAGCCATGCAAAGACATCAGCGATTGCTGTCGTGCCTTAAATTCTGGGAGCCTGGAGAGACGCTCCGAAAGAAAGGGAAGGTTAAGCAGAAAAGGAAACTGGTGGGTTCTGGTTTTCTGAGGAAGACATCCTCTGGGATCAGACCAAACAGAGTTCTTTCTGGAGCACTGAGGAAAGGACTGTTTGTATCTTTTCTGTTTATGAAACTTTTAGGCTTCTCCTCAATTACCCAAATCTATTGATGAGCACAGACGAAAAAATAAATAATTAAAAAAAAAAAAAAAAAAAAAAACCCAAAAAAATCTCTAAATTCCGTCTCCATGAAACGCTTTTGAATTCCTGACTCTCCCTTCCTGCGTTCAAACGCAGCAGACAGCTGCGGCTCCGGGCTGAAAGGATTCAACGCTTTTGAAATTCATGGAAATTGCGGAGAAATTCATGGGAACTGCTCCCTCCTGTGGAGCAGCTGCCGAGCAGGAGCATCCCCAGGGCCTGGGGCGGCAGATGTGGCTACTCCCTCCTCCAGGATGGTGGCCACCGTGTCCTCCACCCTGTGCTGGCCGAGGCTGCCGTGGGTGGCTCTGGAATTCCAGCTGCCGTTCTGGGAAGAGCCAGCACGTCCAGCATGGAGCTCTGCATGGAGCAGGCAGGTGGGAAAGGGAAAAAGGAAAACGCTCATCAGTCGTGGCAGCGAAATTATTTATTCTGCTGCAAGAATGATGCAAAATCCTTGCGTTTGCCCAATCCATTTGGGAAGGGATGGGGGCAGCTTACAGCTGCCTGGCGTGGTCAGAGCAGCGTGGGGCTGGGGATGCCTTGCTCTGAGCTCTCGGGTGGGTTTTGCCTTGCCAAAGGCTGGACATAAACGGCTGCACAATGGAAGTATGTTTCACAGCAGAGCTTCGGGCCATTATTCCAGTCCTGTGGAAGAGAGAGGGCTGAAACTTCAGGAGCAGGTGAAATGAAGGCGTCCGAGGGCACGGCCCCCAGGGGCAGCGCTCTCTTGCCCTCCTGTTTTGTCCAGCAATACCCTGGGCCAGCTCTGCTTTGCTCACGAGAACACACAGAGCTTTAAGGAGCAAACTAAAAATACCCCGATTCGGGGAAAAAAAACCTCGAATCACAAATTCAGAGCATTTCCAGGGCTTTCCCACACTCCCTTGACGGAGGGGCTGCTCAGCGGAGTGGGACTGATCTTGCCTTGGGAGCTGCTGCGTCGCAGCATCCTCCACTCGAAGAATCCCAGTTTATTTCCGAGCATCCAGTGCTCCCACACTGCTGAGGGGGCTGGGACAGCCACATCCTGCAGGGACTCAGTCCAGGGGCTGGGCTCGCTCGTCTCCTCCCCACCTGCCTCTTTCTCTCCTCTCACCGAGCATCCTCTGAGCGCTCTGTCCTGCGCTTCTGCTGCTGCTCGTCCCTGCGCCTGGGGGAGCCGGGAATGTGCCGCTCCCGGAGCCTGGCAGGGAAAGCCGTGAAATCCAGCTGTGCAAAGGTCACCTTCCACCCCAGCAGCACACCCTCCCTCACGTTTCAGACTGATTCCAGGCGAGACCGTTCGTGGTGTCAGTATGTTTGAGGGAGGCTGACAAACGTCTCTGGGCGCGTGGAAGTTGTCTGGTCACATTAAATACATCGTTATTAGAGTTAACCCGGGTTCCACAGATGCTGTGGAGCCTCATCTAAATCAGTTTTCTCCACCCTGAATCAGCAGCAGATCCTGCCTGGGCAGGTTCAGGTGTAAACTGGGCAAGTCAAAAGGAAGGACGGGGGAAAAACTTGGTGAGTGGAAGAAAGGTACTGTGATTTTTCATTCATTTTTCAATTATTCTTTCCAATTTCCCTCCTCTTTCTCTTTCCTCCCTGGGCCACAGTTAATCAGCACCTCTGAGCATTTGTTTCCTCCATTCCAGAAACTCTGTGGAAAAGTAGAAGTATAGAGGCAGAAAAATAATAAAAAGTAAAATATATGCTACTGGCATGCCTGTGCCCAGCAGCACAATTTCTGATGTATTCCTGCTCTTGTCAAACACAAAATGCAAATTTAGAAGGATGTGCAAGAGGCAGAAGAGATGAGAACTTAATAAAAATATCTTCTCAGAAGCAATGAAGAGCCCATCATGTCAATGTCCCCCAATCCAGTAAAATAGTCTCGACTGAGTTAAAAGGAAGCAAAGCAATTTTGTATTTGGGATATGGTGGTAAAAGAAGGAATGGTGGGAAACAAATCACTGTAAACTCCTGGTTTTGGAGTGGGAACTCTGACAGACCTCTGGGACAGGCTGAGGAAGCAGATGCAAGATTGGAAAAAATCTGAAATGCTGGGGAGGATCTCAATGATTTTGACACTTATAAAATATAATGGAATGGTTTCAGGAAAAGTGTTTGTTCCTGGGAAAAAAATTTCAGTACTCAAAGTGAGTGAAAATGACAGAAACAGGTGGGGTTTTAAAATGCTGAAGGAACCAAGGCTCAGTTCCCAGACCATCTGAATGAAGAGGTGGATTATTCTTGTCACAGCCATGAAGTGTTTGTTGAGAGTAAAAGAACAGGTGGATGGGAAGATTTCTGTGATTTGAAATGGAATATTGCTTCAAGCACCTTTTCATTGCCACTCATTTACCAGAGTTTAAAAAAAAAAAAAAAAAATTTTCCTATTTTTTTTTTTATTGTGTTTTTTTTTTTTTTTTTTTTTTTTTTTGAGGAGGTGGGTCTTCTGTTTTGTTTTAATGAAATTATACAAAACCACAAGCAGGGAACAATAAGACACTTTTCATAAGGGTGTCTAAAGCCATGGAATCACAGAATCCCAAAATTATTGAGGGTGGGAAAGTCTTCCAAGGTCATCAATTCCAAGCTGTGCCCCATCCCCACCGCGTCACCCAGCCCAGAGCACTGAGGGCTATCTTCTGTCCTTCCTTGGACACCTCCAGGGATGGGGAAATGCTCAAAGCTGAGGTTCTGGCCAGAAGCTTCTGTGAAAATGACCAACCTAAAAGGGAAAACTAAAACACACTAAAAGATAACAAAATGTAGGTTGGCAAATATATAAATTCACAAAATAAATATCTCCCTGCAGACTGGAAAGGAGCTGCCTGACCCCATTATTTAAAAAAAAAAAAAAAAAAAAAAAAGAATAAAAAATCCATCTTAGGTGTGTGCTAAAAAAAGATCAGAAAACTTCGCATCTTTTTAGAGAGAAAGTCGCCAAAAGTTATTTGAAGATCACATAAGGAAGGGGAAAAAAAAAAAATAAAAAGGGGATAGTCTACAGAATTAAATACAGTCAACAAGATTTCAGAAAAGAAAGGTCAGGCTTCGGAAGGTTTTGCAAATTCTTCAAAAGCATGAATTGCCCTGGGGGTTGCAAGGACCAAATGTTCAGCTTTTCGTAAAGGCATTAGGAAAGGCTCATCCTGGGAGCTCATGGAAGTGTGAAAGCAAAGTCAGAAACATTTGAAGCAGCTGCCATTTTCCAGAGCTCTCCTCTCAGCTGGGGGACAGGCAGCGGCTGCCTTCAGACCAGGGATGAGGAGAGGGAGAGAGGAACCCCCCAAAATCCAAAATAGAGTCACAAACTTCTGAAAAGGTCAGTGAATTTCCTTTTTAATTGTATTTGAAAGGCTGTAGCATTTGCCCATAAATCTGGAATGTGCACAGTGATCAGGATTTGTCCTTCGTGTCCTCGGAGCTGCGTGGAAAAACAGTGATTCAATTACGTTTTTAATGGGTTGTGGCAAAACCAGATTTTAATTAGATAATGGCCTGGAATAAAATTGGATCATGTCAAGCACATGACCATCTTTATTTTGAGGTTTTTCTTTACTCATCTGGTCTTCTCAAATTTCAACAGAAAAGGCAATTTAAAATTCAAATTAAATTTGAAAAAATGAAACATTTTACTCAGAGTGTGAAGTGGGATGATGTAACAACTGCAATTCCATTTTTTTTCTGGAACTGGGAGATTTTCTGTGGGTTTTTTTTTGTTTTTTTTTTTGTGTCCTACAGAGTCTTTTGATGAATTGGCACTTCTATTTAAAAAAAACCCAAACAACAGTGTTGGCGAGCTCTCAATCTGTTCCACACCAAAAATCCTGAAAGCCTCTCACTGTGGCTGGCAGTCAGGGATCCTTTATCAGATCCTAGCCTTCAGAAGACATTTGCAGACACGTGGGGGAAATATTTGGTGGGGAGGAGAAGATTTTATCAACTGCAGAACAAATCAACACAGCACAAAGCAGAGAGGTGAACGCTGGGCTCTGGGATGGAAACAGAGAATTCAGGAAATGATGATTTCCATCTTTTTTCATGGCTCTGCTGGAGACGAGTGGGATAAGGACTCACAAAGGCCAGGTTGGGCAGGGCTTGGAGCAGCTTGGAGTGGTGGAAGGTGTCCCTGCCCATGGCAAGAGGTGGGAATGAGACGGGCTTTAAATCCCTTCCAAACCTTCCTGGGATGCAAGGATTCTGTGCAGCAGCACAGATGTGGCTCAGCTGGTGCACAGGGCAGGTGGGAAAGGGAAGGGTATCCAGAGGGAAATGGTCTTCCAGCCGTTAAATCACCACCCAGCGGAGGTCAACAGACTGCAAGGAATAACAATGTGCCTCCTGGATGCCAAAAACTGCCTTTAAATGTTGGAATTCACAGATGGAAGCAGAGGAAACTTCAGATGAGGATGTGCTCCTTGAACAAGGACCAAAGAATGTTTATCATAATATAGCAGACCCCTGAAAAAAGCAGAAATTAATCTGTTTTGTTTTGGTGTTTTTTTTTAAATTCTTATTTATGTTTCAAATGTTTCTGGCATTAATATTTTTCTTGGTATAAAGAACTGCAGAAAATATTTGGAGAATCATTTTCGAGGCACTCACAGCTGGAGGAGCAGCAGTTCAAAAGATCCCAGTGGGTGACCTCTTAGCCTGGCTTTTTCTTAAGAGAAATAAAATAAAGCCAAGCTTGCAAAATAAAACTTGCCAGGAGAGTCCTTGGGAAGCAGGAACTAGTAAGAAATGCATGTGGATGGATGAAATGGAGAATTCCAGGAATATTGCTGCCTCCTTCTTGACCTGAGCTCCTTTGTTCCTGCTCTGCTCAGTTCAGACTCCGTGCTTTTCCCTCTTTGATGGATACACAAACACCAGCAAATAAAAGGGAACTCATTTTGGGGACTTAAATCGAAGCCCTTGAATGTAAATGGCTGATCACGTCCCATGTACCTCTGGGGAAAATGGGAATCAGAGGCAGATTTATCTCCTGGATGCTGTGCTCCTTGGTTTCATCCATGGCATGGACACGTGGCCAGCACGGGAGGCAATCTCAGGAATGGGAAAAGGAGGAATGTGCCCACAGCCCTTGGTGTCTGAGTGCTCCTCGGCTACTGAAC